>BQNB010107004.1:0-23262 GCA_026074375.1 Tanacetum coccineum | reverse complement strand
GGGTACTAATACTCGGTGTATTATAAGAACTATAAATACCTCTTCTAACTTTGGAAGAGGTAAGCATCTAGTCATTTTACACACACTCTTAAGTGTGTTTTTATTAATTTCTCTCTCAACAATTCTCTCTCTAACTTTCTCTCTCTAGATCTCTCTAGATCTATACATGTTTGTGTGAATTAGGGAACCTACACTCTCTCTAGCTAGCCACTCGTATATCTACCCTTTAGGAATAGCAAAGGATGTATTAGTTGAGGTTGCTGAGCACGTGTACCCCATAGACTTCGTGATTTTAGACATTAAGGAAGACAAAAAAGGCCTTTCATCTTAGGAACACCATTCCTGACAACAGTTAAGGCCGTGATTAAGTTTGATAAGGGCAACATAACTATAAGATCTGGAAAGAGTAAAATAAGCTTCCATAGGATACCTGAATCCCTTTGTAAGGGCAAGAAAGGGATTAAGAACGATATAGAGCCTATATCCCCGACTACGATTAAGAAAAGATAAAACTTCACCAAGAAAAAGATATGGAGTTCGACCGATGGAGGAATAAAAATTTCAAAAATGAACGCCCTGCTCTTGTTAAAATTGATGATGAGGTAGTTGATGAAGGAGAAGTCACGTAAGGACTTGTGATTTTGAGTCTAGCTACAAGACTCATAAATAAATAAAATTGCTTCTTGGGAGGCAACCCAATGTTTATTTTTCTCGCATATTAGGAGTGTCATGTGTTTTAATTCTTTTCATTTATTTTTTTATGTTTGAATCATTTTGTAATCATGCTTTGTTTGTTTGTAACTTCGTCTTATTTGCAATCAAAGGTATTTTGCAACAAAATATGTGTACGGGAAAATATTCGGTTTTTAAGAACCGAATTCAAACATTTAAATTAAATTGTTTAGATTAATTCACGTCAGTTTCAAGCCATATGATTGTAATGATTAATTCCAGGTTTTTATGCAGTGCTTTCTACAGATTTAACTAATAAAATTATGTGCAGGAAATTTCTCATTAAAAACGAAGAAGAATTTTTCACAGTGCCTGGAGACGGCGTTGGGATTAACACTCGACGGCGTCGCATCTCCAGCAATGTAAAATTTTGAAATTGTTTTCAAGTATTTCTGAAAAATAGAATGTGAAATATCTAAAATTTGTAATTCTTTTGTAAACCTGCAGAAAACCTATGATTATATCATTACTCTCATCCTATCTTTACTGCTTTCATAGGGTCAAAACCTTAAACTCTCATTGTATTTATATCTATCCTGCCGATTTTATGCTTGGTGTATACGTCTTTGTCTTTGATTACAGGTTATATTTGATGAGAAGAAGCTTGGAAGTTCTTAGGAAGTTTCATTGGATAATTCTTGGAGGACGATTTAACCAGTTATCGCATGTTTCTTCTCTATTATTTAGCAAACCAGGGGAGTACTAGTTTCTTTTACTTGTTTTCTTTTCCCTTTATTCGTTTTTACGGGTACTTCTATAGAACATTGGGGACAATGTTCAACTTAAGTGTAAGGGGCGAAAATAAGCCTTAGAAACTATTCCTTCATTTGCCATTTGCTTGTTTCTTGTAATGATGGGTAATATATCGAAACATAGCATAAAAAGGTAATTTTGACCAAAATTTAAATTTTTTTATGACACATATTGATGAAAACCGAGTATTAATAGCGTCTCATGGATAGAAATGTGTGTGACTAGCACAAAAACCCTCAAAATTCCACCCCAAAATGTGAGGTTCGCCTTTAGATCTATAAGAATTCGGGTATCTATTGTTGATACCCAAGATAGTTTATACCTTTAGCTTTCTCGAGTTAAGGTTCGAATGCTGCCATATGTGTCTATTCCGTCGTTACGGATGTGTACGTATGGTCTTTGTCGCCTTTTATGGAGCATTGGTATCGGTATTAAATTATATGAGTGTACCGGTAGTATATTAAATTCTAGAACTTGTTTTTGTGATGCATCCCAAGACCGCATAGTAATTATTAGGATTTGCTAGATAAGAGGCACTAGGATTAACCCATGTTTTAAACCTGTAATTGTTATTATGGTCACATCGACTATATAACTATCCCACACCCTTGCCATGCACTCATTTTTAGTGCAGGATACCCCTAGTACAACCCTCCGAGCCTATCCTTTTTCACGGTTCTTGTAATTTTTTGGTTAAGTCAGACTATTAATGAAGAGCATCGTTAACCCTTAAACCAATTGTTACACCAAAATTGCCTTAGCCTACCTTGTATGTACTCTCTTTTAGTACATTATTGTTTTAACCCAAGTTAATTATTTGCGTACACGGTTGCTAAGTCCTTATCCTTGTAAATAATGTTTTGGGACGATTGAGATTCATGGTTGTATTCATCTTATGAAAAATTGGGAAAGAAGTAATTGATTACCCCCAATAGAGCTCAATAAGCTCCATGTTATGTTGATCCATCTCAAATCGGGTCATTAGTTAGATTGTAAATGTTAGCCTTAATTATATTAAGTCAAGCAAGAATGTTATCGGTCTTAGAAAGTCAAACTAGGTCTTGTATTGTAATAGGCTAGCCGGGTTCAACGGGCTTGGATTGTAACCTATATTGTCCGTGTTTCGGGCTTAAAGCCCAAGTAAACCAAGTCTGGCCCGTTTAGAAAGCCCAAGTGCCAAGCTAGAAAGGCTTGGGTATAAATACCCCTTCACCACACTTGGTGAAGGGTGTTGGTTACTTTTCTATCTTTTGTAACTCACCATTTTCTATCTAATCTTCTTGTTTCTCTCTCTACTTTCTCTCTCTAAGATTCCATCTTATTTCTAGCATATTGGTAAAGATTATAGTTGTGTAATGGATTAAACTAGTAGGATAACATGTGGTATCACTCACCAAGAGGTGTTTAGTGTTTGATTTGTGAAAAATTCGTGGGTTTTTTGTTGGTTTTTTCTTTGGTTCATCAACTTTGATCTTTGTTTCGTGGTTAAAGGTGGTAAAGACTTGTACTTTTGGGCTTAGATCACTTCCTTGCATCATTACTAAGTGGTTTTAACATCATTTCGTAGCTTACAAGAAAGTTTGAAGATTTTTTTTTGGCTGCGTTTTGCCTATCTGAAGGGGTGTTCGTCGTTGCAATCTGACAAAAGTCATTGCGCTTTGATTAGCTTCGTTGCGTTTTGACTAGTATCATTGCGTTTTGATAAGATTCGCTGCGTTTTGACAAAAGTCATTGCGTTTTGATTAGCTTCGTTGCGTTTTGACTAGTATCATTGCGTTTTGATAAGATTCGCTGCGTTTTGATCTCAAGTCATTGCGTTTTGATTCAAGCCGTTGCGTTTTGTTCTCAAGTAGTTGCGTTTTGATTCAAGTCGCTGCGTTTTGATCTCAAGTCGTTGCGTTTTGATTCTCAAGTCACTGCGATTTGATATTTTTTTGTGTTGCGTTTTGTCTCCACAGGTTGCGTTTTGAAGACCATCATTGCGTTTTGACTAGACGTTACTCTGCCCAATTTTTTTTAGTCATTGCGTTTTGATCAAGACTAAGTTGCGTTTTGACTAAAGTCATTGCGTTTTGTCCATTGAAAACCCATGTTTTGAAACCCTAATTTCCCGGAAATTTTTTTCGACCTTACCGCGAAGGAAATCAACTTAATCATACGTGAAATGTCAATTAATTTTTCATTCACGGTTTCTTCTTGATTTTGTAAAATCCCGCGAAAGATACGATTCTTTTCTCGGTTTTAATCAAAGATTTGTAAAATCCCGTGAACGTTAATTCATTTAAAACCACAATCAATCACTTCATAACACTTAAGATCCGATATCCATTTACAACAACTTCATCAAAATGTCAAATTCAAATACCAATTTGCAAACTCAATCATCAAATGCTCTTCATAATGCTATCATGGAAGCGGGTAGCAAAGATCGTCCACCAATGTTGGCACCGGGTAATTACGTTCAGTGGAAATCCAGAATCAAGAGATACATTGACACCAAACCTAACAGTGAACTCATCCACTATTGTCTCCAAAATCCACCATACACGTATCAATGGGCTGAGAAAACAGTTCCAGTTGCTGAAGGTAGTTCTGAAACAACTACAGAGAGGTATATGGAGAACTATAAGAATGTTTCACAAGACATACGAGATCAACTGAATGCTGAAGCTGAAGCCGTTCAGATCATTCTCACAGGGATAGATAACGATATCTACTCCACAGTTGATGCTTGTCCGAATGCATGTGAAATGTGGAAAGCCATTGAAAGGTTGAAACAAGGTGAATCAATCAATGTTCAAGATCTTGAAACCAATTTATATTGGGAGTTTGGAAAATTCACATCACGGGATGGTGAATCACTTGAATCGTATTACTCACGGTTTTACAAGATGATGAATGAGCTTGTCCGAAATCAGTGTCACGTTACTAATCATCAAGTGAATGTCCAGTTCTTACTTCAACTACAACCAGAATGGCAAAGGTTTGTGACACTTGTTAAGCAGAGTCAAGAGCTGAAGACTGTCTCCTATCACAAGCTTTATGACATTCTGAAGCAACACCAGAATGAAGTCAATGAGATAAGAGCTGAAAGACTAGCACGTACTGCTAATCCACTTGCACTTGTTGCTCAACAACAACCAGTTTACCATCATCAAAACCATCCTACTCAAAACACTCAATATTCCTCCACCAGATCGCAACAGTCTACCAGAAACAGAGGAAAAGCAATTGTTACCTCTTCTGCTCCTACTTATGATCCAGAACCTGCTACGGTTACTGAAGATGAGGAAATGTCAAAGGAAAAGGAGATTGACAAACTCATGGCTTTAATTTCTCTCTCGTTCAAGAAAATCTACAAACCTACCAACAACAACCTTCGAACTTCATCAAACACCAGTCGAGCTAATCAAGATAATTCTCCAAGAATCAACAGAGGAACTGGGTATGATAATCAGAGGGCAGTTAATGTTGCTGGGGCTAGGGAAAATGTAGGTACTCCGGTAGTGCAAAAGTCTGGGATTCAGTGTTACAACTGCAAGGAATATGGGCATGTATCAAGGGAATGTCAGAAACCGAAACGAGTAAAGGATGCAGCTTATCACAAGGAAAAGATGTTATTGTGTAAACAAGAGGAAGCTGGGGTTCAGTTGAATGCAGAACAAGCTGATTGGAAGGATGATACTGATGATGAGTCTGATGATCAGGAATTGGAAGCACATTATATGTACATGGCACACCAACTTCAAGATGTTACTCCAGATCAAGTTGACAATTCTGGACCAAACTTTGATTATGAGCCAATGCAAAATGTCCTAAACAATAATGACAAACTAAAATGTGTTTTGCCATGGAAAATGAAACATCCTGAACAACCTGAAATCTAGTAAGACCTATATTCTGGCGGAACATGGTGGACTACAATATCACTATTGAATCATTGGATATATGTTATGTGATAGAGTCAGGATGACCCAAGGATATATCTAAAGGATCTTGAATCAAGAACGGGAATATGCTTGCATTCTTTAATTCAGAACTAAAATGTGAAATTGATGACAGCACAAACCGAAATAAATTTTGGAATCATCAAATAAGGAATTAAATGATAAATTGAAATGTGAAAATAGAGGATTCAAAACAAGAATAACAGTTTAGAATCAATTCAAATAACATTTTCAAAGAAGCAAACATGAATGTCGGGGGGAAGACTAATCAGTTTAATTTTAAAGACCTTAAGAATACCAAGCGGAACTAAATAAGATAATGATGTGAATTATGCAACAAAGTAGAAAATTTGATTGTGCAAAATCTAAAGGGATTAATGTCATACAAAAACGAATTTGAAAAGTCCATCTAATGCAAAAGACTCGAAAAATAAATGATTTAAATCAAACAATTACAGATATGAAACAGGAGCTTTGTGCACATCAAGAAACCATCTCCATATTGTCACAAGCAAAAAGCGCTCAATTAAGCTTTACAAACTCGCGAAGACAAGAACATTGATAAAGCATTGCATTAGAAAACAAAGTCAAGGTTTTTGAATGATATAGGAAATAAAACCGGCCAAACTGTTCAAACAATGAAATATGCTTTAATCGAAATTGTAAAACGAGTTTTGCAAAACCTGAGTTTTCCTCAAAAGCTCGAAAGAGAGAGTCCTCGTCTGTTATGATTAATGATGCTATAATGATAATACTTACGTTAAAGTTTAGCCCCTGAATGTCGAGACGAAAATAATTACGTACTTGACAAAGAACGTCGATCAAAATTAAGCGATTTTAATCAGACCAATTGCTTATGATCATTGAAATAGATCATTATGAAATTAATTCGTTTCCACCAACAGGAAAAAATCTTTATGATTTAATACTTTTCCACAACAGGAAAAGTCGTCTGAACAACACTATTTTCCAAAGAAATCGTCAAAGATGATCATACAATCTTCTAATAAGGAATTTATCCAAAAAGTCTTGTTCGTAAACTAACAACTTGATAGAAAAACTAAAGATGAATCCATTCATTGGTATCAAAATTGTAAATAGCTCTAAAGAAACTTTCAATATTAAAAAGAGCGTTGACACGATATTTGACTAGTTAACGTTGCAAACAAACAATCGCCAAAGAACATATTTTGGTAAACATCGATCCCTTTTATTCAAAACACAATGAAGTAAATTTTGCCCCCAAATTAACAACCTCATGCGGACTTAGAAAAAATTCACTTGTGTTTGAACGAGAAATGGTTGCAGATTTTGAGATACTTTATACTCTTAAACAAAGATAGACACACTCAAATCTCAACTGAAAACACACAAAAAACACAGTTCTTTGAATGAAATCGACCAACTTTCAAGGAAATATTACTATTCAGATCACATGAATGCAAACTTGGTGTGTACACTGATCTGAGGAAGTTTACAAAATTGCAATGTGATTACGTAAGAAACCTGGGAAAAATGTGAACATCTTAAAAAAGAGCTTTCAAAAGTAAAAATGTCTCAAAAAGTTTTTAAGCACTTTAGAAACATGCGATAAATCTTGAATCTTGAATTTACAACATGTAAAAAAATGATAAAAAAAGACAAATCGTCAAAGAAAATCATTCAAACGAAATTTCTGAAAGAACTTGAACACACATTTTGAAATTACAAGACTTGAAAGCTCAAGTTACAAGAGAAGGGAATTGCAATACTAAGTTGAAGAAACTCCATAGAGAAAGATGAAAAGGACAATCAATTGAAACTAATGTTTGAAAAATCATCGGTTTTATTCGACAACCGAATGCTTTTAAAAGCAAAGACAATCAATTTATGGTAAACCATCTAATTTTACAGATGCACTTGCAAAGAAAGATTCTCAAAGTACCCCAAATCCATTACCAAACAAAATGAGGGTCCCAATGATTTTTCAAAACCGAGTCACTAACAGATTATGCCTCAGAATCAGGTTTCCAATTGTCACGCACACAAATGTCATTGCACCATGAATGTATCAAGTAACACACCAAAAGCCTTAATCAAACTATAACACCTCAGTTCATCAAGACATTAGGAAACCTTCCAAACGCGTGTCTTTCACAACAGAGTATTACCCACACTAGTGTTAGCAAACCACAGCCTAAGAGCAATCAACTGGAAAGATAGAGTCATGCCTAACAAAGTTCAGGGAAGAAGCAAAATTGTAGAAGACCACAATAGCCATTATAAGTTTTCTAATAATACAAACGTCTGTAACTGCGAGTAATGGCAGTTTGAAATGCTAAGACCTCGAAAGTTAACTTTCTGTGTTACTTTGGAAAATGTGTGCTGAATTGACAATCATGATTTGTGTTACTACATTAAATCAAATGGCATTAATTATAGACCTAGACAACCAATGTCCAGTTGCTCTTTAGTTACTAAGAACCCCAAGCAGAATGTGGAAGCCATACTGTTGCAACATCCTGTAAGAACACCGTTGCAACAGACTCCACCCTGTCAAGAAATCTAAACAAAACTATTGAAGATATATGAGCAAGTTATAAGATATGATGCAGTTGGTGGTATTCCTAAGTATACTTCACCCGTATATAATTGGAAACCTAAATATCAAAAAGGAAATGGTTAACCCAAACATTAGTATGCCTCTAGGAAAAGCCATCTAGAACTGCAAATAAATATAGAACATAAGACTACTAGGTAGTTCCAGTGTGTCCAATACACCATGTCTTCAATACTATTGCAGCTCTGTAGAAGATCATTCTATTCATCGACGACTCAGGGTGCTGCAAAGCACATGACCCAAAATATCAAACTTCTAACTATTTTTGTGGTGAAAAATTTCTGCGAACGGTGAAGTTAGGAAATGATCAAATTGCACCAATTCTGTCTATGGAGGACTGTATTCAAGGGAACTATTACCTCAACCGAGGTTAATTACGACGAAGGGCATTAATCACAATTTATTTCGGTTGGTCAATTATGTTCGATGCGGATTTGTGAAGTGCTTTCGTGAAGTCTACATGTTCTATCCGAGATTTGAAGGGAAATATATTTACACAAGTTTCTCGTTGCACAGATTAGTAATCCCAATTTCTCTGCAAGGACTTTAACAACTCCCCAAACAAATTTTGCTTAATGGCTAAAGCAACATAGTCTCAAGCAATGTTTATGGCATCGTCCGTCTATCCTCATTTAAACTTCGACACCTCATCTTGTCTTACAAAGAATAATATTAGTGAATGGCATCCAAAATTAAAATTCGTCCAAGATCATCCTTGTTCTTCTTGGAGCTGGAAAAGCAAAAAGAAAGTCTTTCCACACTAAGACTGCCCCGACTAAAAGAGACGGTTTACATCTTCTACACTATGACTATGTGGCCCAATGCGGGTATAAAGCATTAATGGAAAGAAATATGTTCTCGAAATAGTTGATGACTAACCCGATATACTTGGACTCACTTCTAGGTCTAAAGACGAAATACCTGGATGTTCTCATGATTACCTCACACTTGTCCAAAGAGGACTTCATGCTTAAGTTACAACAGTTTGAACTGACAAAGGCACGAAATTTCTTAATAAAACTCTGCATGCATACTTTGCAAAGGAGGGAATAAGACACAAAACGTCAACTGCTTGAACACCTGAACAAAACGGCGTTTGTCAAAAGACGTGAACCGTACTCTTGTAGAGGCTGCTCGAACAATGCTGAAGCGCCGCTAAAGTTCCTTTGTCTTCTGGGCTGAAGCAATTGCCACAACATGTTTTACTCAAAACCGTTCACTCGTAATTCCCTCAACATGATAAAAACACTTATCCCATATCATCAATTCCGAAGCGCAGACAAGTTTTCTTTCACATCTAAGGTTCTCATTATGCTACGTCGTCAGAGATGGTGAAAATCTAGATAAAGATTAAGGAAAAAGGTATGCATGAATTTTGTTGGTGTAATTCTACCAGTCCAAGGCATACACGGTATTAACAAGAGAATGATAATGAAGTTGACACAATTCAAGTTAAACTTTTGACTAATTGCCTCAAATGGCGTCAGATCACGTCAGTTTCCTGACCCGATCCACAATGTTCAACGAGAACGTACTTTGAACAAGACAGTTTAAGTCCCGGTCCACAATGTCACGAAAATGTTTTCCTCAAGTTGCTGAGACAGTAAAACATCGTCAAATGAGCTGGAATTGCTATATAGCCCGATGTTTTTCAGTGAATTACACAATGGAAAATTCTATTGTTGTGTCAAAGTCATCCGTTGTACATGCGCTGATAATCCCGATAAACGTCAACAAACATAACACAACTCCACTTCTACAACAACCGGATGTTGCCAGATCCACCTCCATTGAACATTCATTGCCAACACCTCCAACTCTAACTCAAGTACCACTGTCACGCAACCTGAGAACATTTAATTCAAGCAGAAACCAATACAGATAATGCCACAATTCAAAAAAGATAAATTTCTCAACAACCTTTAGGACACTGGAACAAGAAAAATAAAACAATGGGAGTACATCGTCTCGTCATGTTGATCGCAATCATTCATACGTTTCTATCAACACCATCCATCCGTACAACGTTGGAACAAAAGATTCATCCATTAGAACAATTCTTTGGAAATCCTTCTCAATCGAGTTAGAACCAGACGCAGCTTAGAAACAGATGGTGAGATGTAATGTTCGCACTCACCCGTGAGTCGAACCAAACTAAGAACATCAAAGAGCAATGGCTGATTCTGCATGGATTTCAGAATCCATGCCCGGAAGAACTTCATCAGTTTTTGATCCGGACTAAATGTATTTGGGGGGGGGGGAAATTAGTCTACAGACCACTTTGCAAAAAAGTCAAAAACTTAAAGTGGCTCTGGAAAACAACTTTTTGAGGAAAAATACTGTCATCGCAAACAAATCCCTCTTTAGTGGCTAAGGGATTGCCTCAAAGGAAGGAATTGATTCCCGAAGAGTCATTTTTGCAACCAGTTGCCTCGTTTTAGAAATCTGTACTATTGTTCATTGCGTAAGCTGCACACAAAATCCTTTATACAGTGTACCCAAATGGACCGATAAAACAGTCATATCATTATAGGTCCTCTGAAGGAAGAAGTTTACTTAAACCAACCAGAATGGATTTTGTTGACCCAAATATCTGACAAAGTTTTACCGCTCAAAAAAGCATAATATGTCTTAAACAAGCCACCAAGATCGTTGTATGAAGAACTCTCCAACTTCCTGGCATCCGAAGGATTCTAAAAAGGATTATTGATCCGAACACTGTTCATAACAAAACAGGGGAAGACATATTGCTTGGTTGCAAATTATACTTAATGACATATTTAATTGTGTTACAACAACCATAACTTCCAAACGATTTTGGAAAACTAATGCACATCAAGTAGATATTTCTAAGATCGGGAGCTAAAAAACTTTAAGGAAATCAAGATCTACCAATCCCCATGAGGTATCTTTATCAACCAAGCAAAGTATGCTCAAGAATACATAAAAAGCATAGTAATACCCATGTGATAGCAAATTGGTACACCAATGGCTACAAAACACCTTAATGCTGTACTAGAGTAGGTACTTCAGGTCAGACAAACGAAAAAATCATAGTATGACAGAGGCACACATTACAAAACAGTCCAATAGACCCAAATAATGACATTCCACAAGTTATTGTTCACGCCTATCAAACCGACTGATGAAAGCATCTCCCAGCGGTAAAAACCTATCTTTCGGTACCATAAAAACTCCATTAACAGGGTCCTCAGTAATCCGAAGGACTACCGGTTTCGAACAAACTGCTTTTTCAAATTCTTATCACGCGGCTGTCTCTTAATTCACGTAAGAGTTACATCTGGGTGGCATACAATTTCTAGGTGGTGATATAGTTAGTCCAGCTGGTCCAACTAAAAAGCAGGACTACACCCTCAATGTCTTAAAAGAAAGCCGAGAGTATTATATCTGCAGCTGCGCACAAGTTCTATGGTTTGAGAACTCAGCCTAAACAGATATGGCTCCACATTGATAAAATACCTATGTATTATGACTCAGGAAGGCAAGCCCATATCCATCTCTTGCTATCCATACCACATTCCCATACCAAGCACATCGAATTGTCAGATATCACTTTCATAAAGGAACAGGTTGAAAAGGGTATTGATGAAATTATTCTTTGTCGGAACTGAATACCAAGGTAGCTGACTTGTTTCCAAAGCCGATTGATCGGAAGATTGTTTAAGAATCTTTGTTCAGACGACTCTGTATGAGATGTTGACCCAGATGAAACTTGGAGGTTCTGGCATTGAAAGCTTTGATCCATCAAACATCAATTGTACATATTTTAATCTCATCTATAATTTTGATTATAAAATTTTGAAAAAGAAAAATAGAAAATTATAAAACCTAGAAAAACTAAATAACAATCAAAAAATATCAAAATACCAAAAAGAAATCTACTCGACATGTCTCTTTGGAATCGATAACATTTTTACTTTACCATAGAAATGTTGATTAACAAAGAACAGGCGTGTAAATGAAGTTCGAACAAGTAGTTATCAAATTCGTTCAAAACATGTCGTTAGCTAATTTTACTCAATGACTTATGTACATTTCAGTGCATAACTCGGTCCCCTGATTGTTATAGGGAATGGGTAACTCTAGTGCGCTTACTCCAAAAAGAAGAAAAATTTCCTTCTATCATGATTTTAAAATCGGTGAACACAATTTTTAAAAAAACTTTCCACTGTCCTAAATTGTCTACAATAAAATTTGTGGAATTTTTTCCACAAAAGTGGAAGTTTGTTTAAAAAGTGTTAGATCAACACTCCCTTCCTCGAAAATTTTTAAAGAATTGCAGTACTTAGAATGTCATTTTATGTAAATCAAATTCTGATGGGAGCTTTTTCAAACAAATCCTTTTAATAGTTATGGATACATCTCATCAATCTCCATTTTATGTATCCAAACACATTTTGTTGAATTAAAATGTGAAACTATAATGGTTAATTATTAATATACATTATTCCTAAGGCATCTCACTCAGTCTTCAACATATTGTGGTGTCATATTAATTTTTTCATTCCAAATGTCAAGTTTTAATAAATATTGGTATCCTACATATACTGTTGAAGGGAGCTATTAGAAACTGAAATCATGCAATATCGTGTATAATTTTTCTCCTCCCAGGTAATGTTTCATGTCAAATTTTTATCAATTGGTATTTCAAAAACCTAATGTTTTATTATAAAATAAGGGGAATAAAATGTGTTTAAAATAAGTTATAGACGATTGTGATCTATAAGACTCTAAGTGCAACTCGTTCCTTCTGTGCAAAACACTTTCGATCTCGGAGCACATGTGAGGGGGAGTAATTTTAAAAATAACAAAGCAGAAAAAGTTATTATGGTTTCGATCTCATACCCAACAACCTATTCCTTTCCGACGAGTCATGAAGTCATAATTAACTTACAGTTTATAAAGAATAAGTGCCAACAATCCAACCAGAACCGGAGGGATCTCCCAGGAGAACACATGATAGAAATATCAGTCCTTAGGTATGGAATGAGAGAATGAGTAAATTGAGCAAACACTGGAACAATCACAACAGGTGGTTAGTAATGATGTCTGTAAGCATTGAAGGGGTTAAGAATGAAAAAGCAATGATTGATAAAGGTTAAAAAAGAAAGAAGCCCACCTTACACCTTAGCAAGAAAACCGGGTCAATACATAATCAAACAAGATCACACAGATGAATGTTGATAGTTACAATGACATCATGGACCCACTGATGTAATGCCCAACCCCTTCCCCTAGCCATATCAGTTTCTCTCAAAAGAAACTTGTCCTCATTTGTCATGGAGAAACACACTTATCTATTGACATCCTTATCCGAGATGTTGATATTGAATTGATGGCAAGTCTCTCCAGCCTCCGATTACTAAAACCAAAACACTTATTAAGTCTAGAGCCAAAAGAGATCAAAATATAAATCTCATTAGGAACACAATGTCCAAATACACTTGTTAGAACACCAAAAATGTTCACAAGGTTGTAACAAAGCGTCCCTACGCATCATCCTTGAGATCTCTCGCCAAACATTGAGTGATACTAACTATTCACAGTGGAATAAGGAAAAACCTGGCTTGAGCCAACAACAAACAAGCTCAAGGTAGGGAGTGCCTTGCCAAGATTCTATAAGTAATCAAGCTTCGTGATAACTGGATAAAAATTTTGGTCCAGTAAATTAATTGCGCGACATAAAACAAAAGATAGTAAACATCTGATTCCACTCGTACCATGTTTTCCTCTTTGAGACTTTCCTGTAATGAGAACTAGCAAGCATGAGAACCCAATACTCTGTGATAGAATATCCTACGCTTTCTTTGATCTGGAAAACCCTGTCAAGTAGATTCTTTGATCTACCTGCTCACAGGTATAAGAATTTATTACTATAAACCGTGAACCGAAGGTTAATGCAACGAACTAAAGATAATGGAACAAAGCAAAATCATCTTTTATTGCTAACTATTTTATTTCAGGATAAGACGACGGTGTTGCAGCCTTATTCCAATCCAGCAATTGGTTTTGAATCCAGAGTACTTTTCCACAGCAACTAGCAACAGCCACATATTCAGCTTTAGTTGTAGAAGTCGCAACCACAGTTTGCTTTTTACACTGCTAAGATTTCAACCTGTTTCCCAAAAACTGACATCCTCCAGTTATAGACTTCCTATCAAGAGTTGCTCCAGTATAGTCACTATCAGTATAAGCAACTAGTTCAAATGGAGAATCCCTAGAATACCAAAGGCCTAAAGTTGGTTTGCCTTTCAAATATCTAAAAATCCTCTTGACTGCTAAGAGATGTGATGTCTTAGGAGTAACTTGAAATCTAGCACATGCACATACTGCAAACATGATATCTGGTCTAGATGCAGTGAGATACATCAAAGACCTAATCATAGATCTATAGAGATGTACATCAACATCATCATCATCTCTATCCTTGACCAAAGGTTTTTCCAAATCAACAAGAGTTGAAGCAGACTTCACATCATAGTAGTTGAATTTCTTCAAAATTTCAGCTACATATTTGTCCTGACTTATAAATATTCCATCTTCCTTCTATTGTACTTGTAACCCTAGAAACAAGGTTAGTTCTCCCATAGAACTCATCTGAAACTTATCTTTCATTAGCTTCTCAAAACCAATACATAACTCCTTGTTTGTTGAGCCAAAGATAATATCATCTACATAGACCTGTACAAGCAAAATATCTCCTTTTTGCTTCTTGATAAATAATGTCTGATCTATCTTGCCCCTTTTAAACCCATTGCTCAAAAGATAGTTAGCCAAAGTTTCATACCATGCTCTTGGTGCTTGATGCAACCCATAAAGTGCTTTGACCACCTTGTAAACTTTGTCTGGATGGTCAGGATCTTTAAATCCTGGTGGTTGAGTAACATAGACTTCTTCCTCAATGGTTCCATATAAGAAAGCACTCTTTACATCCATTTGATATACCAGAAAACCCATAAAAGAAGCATAGGCCAAAAACAATCTTATTGCCTCAATTCTTGCCACAGGTGCAAACACTTCTTCATAATCAATACCTTCTTCTTGTCTATGACCCTGTGCAACTAACCTTGCTTTATTCCTAATCACAATTCCCCTTTCATCTTTCTTGTTTCTGAAGACCCATTTTGTTCCAATGGCCTTCTTTCCATTAGGGAGATCCACCAATATCCAAACTTGTTGAAGTTTGAATTGCAGAAGTTCTTCCTGCATTGCTTCCACCCAGGATGAATCAGATAGAGCTTTAGCAATGCTTGTTGGTTCAATCTGTGATAGGAAACAAGCATATAAACAAGTATTTAGGGTATCATGTGTTTTCTGCTCATACACATCACTGAGAAACCCTTGTTCAGAAGTAGGTTTTAACATTCTTCTTGTCTGAACAGTTGACTGCACTTCACCAATCACATTGTCAATTGGATGATCTTTATGTATTCTTGTATTGGGAGTGGTTGGAACAATATAGGAATTTGTAATGTTCCCCAAATCAACTTCTGGTTCTTCTTCAGTGTTGTCTTCTTCATTTGGACTAGCAGTACTAACTGATGGACCAACAACATTAAGTTCAAGACTACCAGTATTAGATCATAGACTGGCGTATTAACTTGTTGCCAACAGATTTAACATCTTTAATCTGTATCAACTGAAAACCTGTTTCTGTTCGATTCTCATTTATTTAGACCATCTTCATCACTGATTTTGTGTTTCAGCAATTTTTGGTTTACCTGATTTTCAAATTCTTGTAGGTGAATCAAAGTATGAAGGATCTTTCTAAATTGGCATCACAATACACTCTTGACTGTTAACTTTTGATGTACCTGCAGAGATATTAGAGACTGTACCTGCACTTACTGGTACATAGTTCATAGATTGGGTTAAAGAATCAATATCAAACAGCCATTTTGGTCCAGTCCTGTATAGATAGACTTATTCTCTTAAAAACCAATATGCAAGTTTTCTTCCTAACTTTTGGTTCTAGTATTGTTATACCCTAAAAGCTTTACTACTCAAAGAGTTAACCAACAAAAAATACTTATCACTTTTGCCATCAAACTTTGCCTAAACTATCCAAAGTATTAGAATAGTAACATGACAACCAAATGGGTCTTAAAGTTGAGATAGTTTAAATACCTCCTAAAAAGTAATAAAGGTGTCTTGTTATGAGGTTCTTAACTACTAAAACCCTATTTTGTACATAACAAGTATTAGAAATGCTTCTGCCAATTAAGGTAGTAGGTAAACGCTTAGAGTCAGTAACATTGTTCTAGCAGCATCATGAGTGTCCTAATTCCTACTCTCAGCATCTCCATTTGCTGAGGAGTCTAGCTACACTATATTCTCTTTTAATACCTTTTTTGTTCTCTGCAAAAATCATCCATAACTTTGTTCTTAACTCTTTTCCATTATCACTTTGATTTTTTTTACATTTCTATCCTTAGGATTTTTATTATCTTTTTGATAAAGACTTAAGGATTCCACTAGGATTATCCTTAGTTGTTAAAAAGAAAACCCATGTAAATCTACTATAATCATCAATGACTACTAAGCAATAATTCTTATTCATCAAGCTACTCACAAAGGTTGGACCAAACAAATCCATATGTAGCATAAACAAAGGCTTAGTAATAGGATTCAAAACTTTGGACTTCAAGAAGTCTTTATGTGTTGATTCCATTTAAAGAAAAGCAAACACAGGTTTGGTTATTTTCAAATGTTTTTATAGGCAGTCATTTCTTACTAGATCTTCCTTGACAAGCTATAAAAAAATTTTATGTTTTTAAAATTAATATGACAAGTCTTTTGTGCTAAGCAATAGATTTCATCTAATGTAGTCCTTTGGCAACAGACAAGTCAAACTTTCTTTAGGAACAATGTTCTTCATATCAAAACTGTACATATTGTCCTTTCTAGGAACTTTAAGAAGTATCAATTTTCATCAGGCAACTTAAAATTTGGAGACAAGACAAGACATTCAGTATTATAAAAAAGGACATAGTTCTTTTTGTCACACATCTGTGAGACACTAAAAAGATTGAATTTTAACTCATTGACAAAGTATACATCTTTAAAATCAAGATTAGCAGTCTTAAGAGTACCTTTACCAGTAATTTTACCACCATATGCACCTTCTCCAAATGCAACATAACCTCCATCAAACTGCTTGAAATCAAAGAGATAAGCTATGTTACCAGTCATGTGCCTTGAGCATCCACTGTCAAAAAATCATTTATCATCATGTTGTGGCTTGCCCTGCACAAAAGAATAAAGAAATTAGATTTCTTTTGGGACCCAAGCCATTACTGACTTGGATCTGCCCCGTGCATCAATATAGTTATATCTGTTTTCTTTAACTGCCTACTTTTTATAAACTTTTTCAAAATGATTGATGCACTATTGGGTTTGTTAGGTCTCCTAACCCAACATGTGAGGGTTAACAACAGTGAACATTTTGCATGGTAGCATTAACTGATGTTCTATTTTGTCTAGCAGTATTAATTACTCTGGGCCTAACAGCATTAACAGGTGTTTTGTGTGACCTAGTAGTATTAACTATTCTAGGCCTAACAATATTAACCTTATGACTAAATTGCCTGTTAGTTAATGTTGGTTTCTTATAACCGGGCCTTTGGACCGTAGATTGGCTGATTTGAAAAAATGAGTTTTTGGTTAGCACAATGCAATGTTGGTTTTGGTTGAGCTAGTATTAAATGGTTTAACTGTACTAAGGGTTTTAGGGCCGTTTTAGTAATAACTGCTCTTGGTGTCACCATTTTTGTGGGTTCTAATAGTGTGAGGTTTTGGCATAATTAGTATTTAGCACCCTGTTGTAATTGTTCTCATTACCACTTTTTTTTTGATGGTAAGTACAATTCTCTGCACATGATGAAATCTCACACAATTTTTAAAACAAGCCTTGTTATACATCATGAATTTACTACCTAGTTGATTGGACTTCTGACCATTCCAATTTCTTTGATTCCCTCTAGTCCTTTGTGATCTATACATATCTGCATACCTAACTGACTTTCTAACTGGTTTTTCTATTTTAGCAGCAGTAGGAGTAACAGTTTTCTTTTCAGGCTTAGTTATTGACACATCTTGTTCCTAACTATTGCACCCGATCCTTATAATTGGGATCATTATTCTCCCTAACTTTCTTATTAGTGTAACATTCACAGCCTTTAAAAAATATTTTGAATGTGATTTCTAGTTCTTTTTTCCAAAAGACTTTTATATATTTTCTATAGGAATTATTGTTTCTTAACTTTTTTGATCTTTCTTATACTCTCAGGACACATGCTTGAATTCAGGCTCTTTGAATTCATCAGACCAGAATTAAGGACAAAATCTAGTTTGTCTAGTGTCTATTATAGATATAAAGGATGGGTGTGGGTAATGCACAATATCCAAAATCCTTTTTAATTTGTCAGTGATCTGACTTACTAACAATGATCAGTCTTTTGTGCTTATCAATCTTCTTAATATTAAAATCAAATGGCAGCCTTTGTTGCTTAAGTCTTGCAAACTCTGATTTAAGTTTATTATTTCATTTGGTTGGAATTCTTACTCTCTGTTAAGGACAACAACTTCTTCCACTAAAAGAAACGAATTTTTCCTATATGTGACTTAGTTGAGCTTCAAACATGTATCTAGTCCTCTTTTATAAGTAGCTCACTCCAAATTTAGTTTGAAGTTGTTAGCAAGCAAGGTCATATTTGGTTTCTTTAAGGTTTATAGTTATTTAGACAAGTTTTGAACATTTCAGTTTTTTAGTGATATACCTGGGAGTCTATAAATTGGCCATCAGAGCCATGTTTGACTAAACATGGTTTTTTCCATTTCACTCATCAAAACATACTCACTCTTCAATAGCCATCATTGCATTGGTAGTGTCTTCTTTGTTTCCTTTGCTTCTGGTGTTGTCTGATTTCTGAAACTGATCTTCCTTGCTTCTTGTGCTATGCATTCTGGAAAAGAGTCCCAACTTGTGACAGTTGTAAACCTCCACCTTAGATTTATCATCTCCAGACATAGTCATTACTTTTAATGAAAATCTTCTTGCGGTCTTCTGTAGTACTCTTTGATATCACACATAGCAAGAGAGATGCCACTTCAGATCATTGATTCCAAATCATTTCAAGTATTTGCTCTAAGTCCTGAAGTTAGGAATTAGATCCATTTGGATTATTCATCATGAAAGCATAGACAATATTATCATGACACTTGCAGTACAAACTTATGGTCTGCTAGATTAACACTAGGGCTAGCCAGCAACTAACTTGTGAATAAGCAGTGTTGTATCATGGATACTGCTAGAGCTTGGTGCAGTCATGAAAAGCCAAATTTTGAACACCAATTGAGGTACCAACTGTTTCTTTTTGTTCAAAAATTTTGTGAAATTGTTATAAAATATCTATACTGATCGTCTCAAGTCAGGCTTTTTCATCCAAAAATTAACATGAGTATCCATCAAGTGGTAAGCTGCTAAAAAATTTTAAGTTTTAATCTTTTGTGCAAAGGATCAACCGAAGATAGCAAGCCCTATGGACTTCTTTTGAAGCCTATTGAAAATAGAGTCATGAGACTCTGAACTTTTCTGTTGCAACTGAATGTCATTATGTTGCTTCTAAGAGAGTTTCTGAGTTTTGGTAAGCTGCATTACCTCCATAAATCTTGTTTATATTGCAAGCAAAAAATAGATTTAGCTCTGGATATTGACTGATGTTAGCTGTGTTAAGTTGGAAAGTGCCATGAGTAAAACAGACCCCTAGCTTTGAATCATTCTTTTCTTTATTCTTTTCTCTTCTGCAGTTGAGGTGTAGGATATCTTTGAAGTTGTTCTCCCTTCTCTCGTTGTTTGTGAATTGGGACCCATGAATCACCATTTTCTATCACTTCCCAGAGTACATAGTCTTTGATCTGAAAGTACTGCTTAATCCTTATAGCCCACATCTTATACTCCCCTAATTTGAGTATGGGTTAGCTTTGCTGTTAGGACCCTATTTGTCGATCAGCTCATTGTCTTCTAGATCAAAGTTTCTCAAAGCAAGGCTCTGATACCACTTGTTGATCCCAAATCCTAGATCGATTCTTTACCTTGTAAAGAGTATGTTACCTTGGATAAATCCAAAATAACAATAGTAGAAACTCTGTGTGTATATCAAAGAGTATGCTGGAATCTACTCTTTAATACTCTGAGAGATATATCCCAATGAAACAGTCAAATTTTGAATGATAATAACGATGTGTAACAAAACGCTTCACTATTATTAATGATATAATACGAGTACTATATGTAGTACTAGGTTACACCTTGAAGCTTACAAGGACTCTTAAATTCTTGGATCTGTATATGTGTATTTGTGAAGAAGATGTTATTGAGATATCTGTCAACTAATGCCTTAGAGCCTCCTTTTATAGACTAAGGAGTCTTAGTCGGCTTACAATATATTCCTAAGATATTAATTTTTCTATAAATTAAAAGTAATCTTCTAAAAATAAATAATGTATATCTGTACCAAAAATACTTCAACACTTTTCTTCACCGTTATCTTGTTCTCACACAATCTTTTATTCTCTTTAACGTTGTCTTTTTTCCTCTTCGTCGCAGTAGAAAGACTTAAACAGTCTCGTAGTCTTTCCACCAAGCTTCATAATAAACTAAGTTAGTAGTTTAATAATAGTACTAAAGGTAATAAATATATACTAACAGTAGATCACTGTATAGCAAGTCTCTAACTTTTTACTTACGAAAACAGTACTACTACTTCGCTTATATTTTAGTCTTTAATACTGTAGCGTCTTAACTTCAACTTTCTGCATAGTTAACTTTATGCAATCAGTACTAATACCTATACTAACAGTAATGTAACTAGCAGTGTTACTTATAACTACCATTACTAACACTTAGCATAGATTTCCATTATGTACTGGAGCAGCAGTAACTTTTAAGAAACCATGAGTCTTTGAAGAACCCTTACAACATTGATCTGTGAACTTAGTGTTGTGTTACCGTCGGGAAACACATAAAACAAATAGTCACATAGTTTGCAGTAACAAAGTTTATTTGAATACATTAACACATTATTTGAAAATAGTTGAAATTACGTTCTGCATTGGCATGACTGTTGCACTGGTAGGATTTACATTCCATCATTGGGTATACTATTTTATTAGTATCACTCCTGAATGTTTCAGGCAATGTCACGGAAGGACATGCATAATGTTCAAAAGACATTATTACCTTATGTAACATTTTGTTTTATGATGTTTAATACAAACTTATTGTTGTGTCCTAAAGATAGATTTTCATTGAATATCATTTTTTTGGCTCTTGATCTTGTGCACTTTTAGTAAGCCAAGGACTGGTGAGAATGTCTTTTATTCAATACCAAACATTCTCGGATGTAGAAGTCGAAGAATATGCGTTTCTGTGTGAGAATGAAACATTTACTTTTTGAAGTATTTGAGTGGGTAGAAGGGGTTGTGCATTTGCATCACTAGGTCCATGATGTCTACTTCAATACCAGAAATCAACGAATGAAATCCGATAGCATATGAGTTGACCCGGTTTCTATCATAGTGTAGGAGAAACACCCTTCATCTTTTCTTATAAGCCTCTCACTTTTCAACTTCAACCTTTTCATTTTGCTTATCATTTGATTCTTCTTCATTATATTCTTGTCACTTTTGAACTTTATTTTGTTGTTCCATTTGTTTTCATTTAAAACTTAATCACTTAAGTCTTTTGGCATTCGAAAACATGTTTATTTACACCTCAAACTCATCACCTGACTTAACTTTCCCTAAATTGAAGGAAGACTCTGGGTAGATCAATTTCCGTTCTTGAAGATCATAGACTGTTTGGGCTGTAACTAAATCACAGTGAATCTCAATTCCTAACATACGCAAGATATATTCCTTTAGAAGAATGTTCGTGTAACCATGAATGAAAAATCTGAATTGTATCATGAGGATTTTGATAATATCAAGAAAAATGTTAAAACAATCACTCTGTCTGTTTTTGTAGGCGGTGACTATTTCTTTTCTTGCATACTTTTCTCTTTTTCTTTTCATGTGATGTTCTTGCTTTTGAAGCACATGACATATACTTTTAATTTTTCAAGTATACGATTTATCATTTCTGTCTTTCTATTTTTCTCTCACAAATCTCTCTTTCTGTTTTTCATCATTCTCACAAACATCATATAAAGAAGAAAATTTTGATCTTTAAAAGTTTTCAATCATTATAAAGACACTCCCCCTTAACATATGCCGAGAAACATTTTTAACATGAAGCTAAAAACGCAAAAATACGGATATGTGAAGGTGAAATGTAAAACAATTTTCCATTTTTGTTTTTTTTCTGAAAACTTTTCAACAACATATACGGACACTCCCCCTCGAAAAATACCATATCTTCGTTAAAACCTTTATAAGGGAGTTCCTCTTTGCACTTTTGAGTCCTTTATTTCTTTAGACACTTTTCACAAAGAGTACATCGATTTGAAGACCTTTTAAAATTGATTTTATCTTGAAAGAACCACATTTTAAAAATCCGAATCGATTGTAACGCATCAACTTGAGATCATTGACTTTTGAAACAAATTGATTTTATCTTTTAAGTACCACATAAAGATTTTGAAAAATATTTGTCAATGACTCAAGTCAAAGAAGACTTCTCTTCTTTTTCAAAGATAGATGCACTGAAGCGTACACCTTCTTTTCTTTAAAGCACGGGTTATGTACTGAAATGTACACAAGCCATCAAATGAAGCTCGGGTTTCGTACTGAATTATACGAAAGCCATCATATTAAGCACGGGTTTCATACTGACATTGTATGAAAGCCATCATTTGAAGTCCGGGTTTCATACTGAATATGTATGAAAGCCATCAGTTTAAGTTCGGGTTTCGTACTGAGATATACGAAAGCCATCATATTAAGTTCGGGTTTCGTACTGAGATATACGAAAGCCATTAGTTTAAGTTCGGGTTTCGTACTGAGATATACGAAAGCCATTATAAAAAATCTTTTTGTATTTTCTATAAAATTTGGTATAAAATAAAATCTTTTTGTCTTTTCTGAAATTTTATATAAAAGAAAATCTTTTTGTAAAAAATTTATATAAAAGAAAAATCTTTTTGTCTTTTTGTAAAATTTGATAAAAGAAAATCTTTTTGAACTTTCTATCAAATTAAGCAACAACTTTTG
>BQNB010107003.1:0-20479 GCA_026074375.1 Tanacetum coccineum | reverse complement strand
CTCGAGGGTTGTTATCGTTCTCTAGGGGAACAGGTTGGGAAGGCTCGAACACGGTCTAATAGAGTTTTAGGGGGTTGAGAGAAGATTCTTTTTGTGCTTTTATATTTTTAAGAAAGCAGGTAAATATCATGATTTGAGAGGTTGGTTTGTTTAACTAATAATTAAACTAAATATAATCTACACTACTGGTGATAAATTTATGATAAAAAGATGTATTCACCTAATCGTGTACTACTCCTCAGATTCCTTCTCCTAAATATGTTGCTTTGTCACACGTGTGATGATCTGTGTAAGTATTTCCTAAGTCATGAACGGATTACACGAACCCGCTGTCTATTTGATATTCCGTTAAGGCAACGCACAAGTAAGGTAGTATGAAGACTATTACAAGGCCCCTAAGAGTATATTAAATGCATGTGAAATATCTTAAGAGGGATCAAGCATATTAGGGGTAAGGTAGTATGAAGACTATTACTGATGGTATCCTTTCTACACACTCGCGTTTCCCTAGACGTCTATGCTAATTTAATATCTTATGGCTAGTTTTCTAAAGCCTAACGCGCACATCCATCAACAAGAAGCAACATCAAAAGGATCTACAACCTAAGTTTCATGTAATCATAAGTAAATACAAACGGAGGGTTTAGCCTTAGCTGTTATAAAGAAAGCAAGGGGCATAAATCAATCACCACAACACATAGACTATTGAATGTTAATGATAAACAATCTTACGCGATTAAACATGGATTGAAGGTTGTTACATATGGGCTTTGAGGCCACTAAAAATGAACTAAAAAGCTGCTTATAGAATGACTTAGGTTGTTCTCCCGAAATTTATACAAAAGTTACACACTTTAAAACCCTTAAAATCTGTTTTGTGTTATATAGTTAAAAACGGTTGATGACGTCGCTTTAAAGTCATGACGCGTTCGTCATGTGATGATTACTCTAGTTCATCTTTAAGTCGGCCATGTCATGACACCAGTGCTGGATCTTCGATGCCGTCACGATGATGAAGATCCTGACGCCGTCGCTTTGTGATGGTGACTCCGTCTCCACACGCTGTTTGCATAATTCTTCATGATTTTTGGTGTAGAGTCGTAATCTTGTCCGTTTCTTCTCCAAATGAGCCCAAGTCACGTGTATTTCCTCCAAATGCCATCCAAGTGCTAAAAACCTGAAAACATACGATTAAGCACATAATCTAGGCATATTTGCATGATTTAGGAGGTTAAATATCCCCAAAAAAGTATATAAAATGACACCTCATCAAATACCCCTACACTTGGTATTTGCTTGTCCTCAAGCAAATAGGCTTTTCCACTTAGACAATAGCAATATTAGGGTCATTTAACCTACTCTTTAAAAGCATTTTACAACATAACCTTCTAGACCTCGTAATTAAAAGCACGAAAATCATATACTAGCACCTCACATAAGTGTTTGAGATTCTCTCTTTCACTTGGGTGTATAATAAATTATAACAAATATGGAAATGGAAAATCAACACTCATTACCTATCATAGCATATAAATTACCATAGGCTTGGTAAAGGATCAAAACCTCCGCCGCTAGGCACAAGTACTAGTCATTACTGTCAAAGAGGTCTTTTTAAAGGGTTGTGGGGTGTAGGTGTAAGATAACATTAACAGAAACGGAAACGGATGGGATATATTTGGGGAGTAACATTTGGGTAAATTTGGGGTGAAAGGGTTAGCTAATTATTTATACAAATACATTTTGGTTTGGTTGCTAAGCCAAGACTCGGACAAAGATATACAAACTCTACACAACTCTACATCAATCTCTTTCTTTTTCTTTTATTGACTCTATAATAAACATAAACATAAGCGAATGATAGCCTGTACAATTTTTTTCTCACTTTTTTTATATACATTTTTTCTTACACTTTTGCCCTGCCATTGCTTAAACATATAATACATCATGGGGGTTTATAGATACACCCCTACACTTGAACTTTTACATACTTGATATTTACAATAACATGGAGCTTATTAAGCTCTATTAGGGGTAATAAATTACTTCTTCCTTAATTCTTCATAAGATAAATACTACCATGAATCCCAATCATCCCAAAACTGTATTTACAAGGATAAAGACTTAGCAACCGTGTACTTAATAATTAACTTGAGTTAAAACAATAATGTACTAAAATCAAGTACATACAATGTAGGCTAAGGTGATTTAGTTGTAACAATGGGTTCAAGTGTGACAATGCTCTTCATTAATAGTCTGGCTTAACCAGGAAATTACGAGAACCGTGAAAAAGGATATGCTCAGAGGGTTGTACTAGGGGTATCCTGTACTAAAAATGAGTGCATGGCAAGGGTGTGGGATAGTTATATGATCAGTGTGACCATCATAACAATTATAGGTTTAAAAACATGGGTTAATCCTAGTGCCTCTTATCTAGAATTTAATACACTACCGGTACACTCATATGGATACAATACAAAATACATGCATCACAAAAACCAGTTTTAGAATTTTATATACCACCACGTGAACACTCATATATTTTAATACTGAATACCAAAGCACCAGAAAAGGCGACAAAGAACATACGTACACATCCGTAATGACAATAATAGTCACATAAATGTACTGCATTCGGAACTTAACACGCGGAAATGCTAACAGGTATACACTATCATGGGTCTCATAATGGATACCCCATAATCCTAAAGAGCTAAAGGAAAATCTCAGCATTTTTGGGGGGTGGAATTTGAGGGATTCTGTGTCTAGTCCAAACACATTCCTATCCATGAGTCGCTAATAAATACTTGGATTTTCGTCAGGTATAATGTGTCATAAAAATTTAAATATTAGGTCAAAATTACTTTTTTATATTATGTTTTGATATATTACGCCATTAATTTAAGGTACAAAGCAAATGGACAATAAGGAATAGTTTCTAAGGCTTATTTTTCCCCTCACCTTAACTGAACACATTGTCCTAAATGTATCTCTAGAGATTAACCCGTACAAACAAAAAAGGGATAAGAAAACAAGGAAAAGAAGCTATTACTCCCTGGTAAGCTCATTAAAATGAGAAGAAACAGCAATAATGGTTGAAAACAACCTCCAAGGAATTGTCCAATGAAACTTCCTAAAGAACTTATCAAGCTTCTTCCTCATCAAATAAAACCCTTTAATCAAAGAGAAAGACAACACACCAAGCAATAAACATCGGCGGCATAGATAATCAATACAACAAGAATTTAGATTTTTTGACTCTATGAAAACAGTAGAAGAAATTGATAAAGAGTAATGAGGTAATCATAGGTTTATCAGGTTTACAAAAGAATTACCAATTTTTAAATTTTCACATTGTTATTTTTCATAAATACTAAAAAATTTGAATTTTTTACATTTCTAGAGACGCACGCCGTCGGTTGTTTAATCCGACACGTCTCAGCGTCTGTATGAAAAAATTCCATCTTCGTTTTTTAATTAGAAATTTCCTGTCACTGGCAATTTTATTTAGTTCAATCTGAAGAAAGCAACTGGCTCAAAACCCTGGAATTTAATCGTTACAATCATAGACTCGAAACTGAGCGAATTAACACTAAATAATTTAATTTGATTGTTTAAAATTTGTTCTTAAAAAACCGGATATATTCCCCTACACTATATTTTGTTGCAAATACCATTAATAGCAAATAGAGTATGAATAATAAACATAACAAGCATGATTTACAAAATAATCTCAAACATAATAAAACAAACAGAAAAAGAATAAAACAACACGACACTCCCCTAAGTGAGGGAAAAGAGTATAAACATTGGTTGCCTCCCAAAAAGCGCTTTTCTTTATTTACGAAGATCTTGTAGCTAGACTCAGATCACACGTCAAGTGTCCATAGAAAGTGGTCCAGGTCGATATCTCCGCTTGGACTTTCCATCGTCGAGAGCCTTCGAGTGGTGGGTAAATCGCTTGCAGGGATTTGGTAAACTACCTCTTCTCCGTCTGGATCAATCAGTCAATCTATGGCATGCCATGGCTCCCATCACTGTTTTGGGTGTTAGTTCCACCACTTTATTTGTTGTTAATTAAGCCTTCGATACCCCCATGTTACTCTTAATGTTTTATGGTAATTGCTCCTAAACATGCCAGACAATTATCTCTAAACACGAAGGACATCCTTAAAAGATTTATCTCAGCAACTCAATCAATTCCCATTCTCCAAGGATAAATAGCAATCTTAAGAATCATTCTAGCAAAGTAAAGGATTTGTGCTCCTACTCTGATCCGAGCTAGGGACTGGTTTATGATTCCCTTTTTCAAGCGTAGTCCAAATATGGATGCTTCCTCTCACCTAAATCGACTTTCCTTATAACAAATCGAAATATCGACCTAGTGGATTCCTTCATCCTACTGCTACTTGTGCCCCTCCTACAGTCAGCACTTCATGCAGTTGCAAGGAATCCTCTTCCTATAAACAAAGGGGTTTCAGGGTCTTTCTTCAGGTCGATTACGTAGAAATCATTTAATAGTTTTAGTTTTCCTATGTGGACTTCTACATCTTTAACAATCCCAACAGGGTAGGATTTGGTTCCGTTGGCTACCTCAATAGATATGGCCAGGTCTCATTCTAATAATCCGATGTTAATCTATTGAAGAGGAAAAAATGGATTATGTTCACACATGATCCTAAATCAGCTAAGGTGTCAAAAGGCTTTGAGTCCCCTAATCTACAGGGTAGAGTGTATAGCCTAGAGTCTTCCATCTTGGCAGATACTCTGCCTTGGACGAATGCTGATCCATTTTTGCCTAGCTTCTGAGAGCTTTGCCACTTATTTTATCCATATGCGTTATAGATAGAGTGTAATCTAGGCTTCGAGACCGGCTAGGTTGAGATGCAAAATCCTTAGAACTTCATTTTTCAAGAGTCGGTTCGGGTACTTCTGGTTTTGTTGTGTTCCGCTTCCCTATACTACTGTGTTGCATGCTGCTTATCTGGGAAATGTTTGCCTCCTTGAAACATGTTTAATAGCATTGATTGAAGTGGAGGGGTGTGATGAGCATTGGAGATCTACTGTTGGGTAAGGACGAGTAGACAAAACTAAAGTTGTGGTGTTAATATTTAGTTTCGGGTTCTTAACCGTGTCGCTAGGGAGTGCTCCTGCCATTCGATCGGTTATGGCCTTCAATACTGTGTCAATTTTGTTGGTCATCTTGCTTTGTTGTTGTTTGAAATCAGCTTCAAACTTAGATAATCTAACGTCTTGAGATGCCATATAGTTGGACACCAATCCTTCAAGATTTGATTGACTGTTAAAATTTTAGGGATTGTTGTTGAGGGGACGGTTCAGGATCAAACCGCTGGGTTGAAACCGGTTAGGTAGGTTTGAAAAATTATTTTGAGAATTTTAGGGTTTTCTCCACCTAAGGTTTAGGTGACTTTTCCATGACGGATTGTAGGTGTCACCAAGATTGTTTTTCTCGGGCTTAAAAGTGTACCACTTACCTCTCGCTTTGTTGGTATGCGAGGATGCATATTCAACAAAGGCTTGTTCGGGATCTTCCATGCAATACTGAGTGTCATAGGGACCACTACAGATCTCACATGTGGTAGTGATTTTGTTTACTTGAGTAGGTTACGTCAGATCAAGATGAGCTTCCATCAAGCATTGGAATTGATTCTCGAGCTCGATAAGGTAGCGGTCGGATGTACCCAGGACATCTTGAGGCAAAGAGATTACCTTGACCGGCTTAGCGAAATCCCTTGGGTAGTTCCAACTTTCGTTGTCATGGAGGGAGAGGTCCTCTAATAATACCTAGGATTCTTCGGCGTTTATGTCACGAAGCTTGCCACCGACTGATTGGTCAATGGTTCATCTTGTGATGGGATTGACATAGTCATACAAGATTTAGACTTTGAGCCAAAGGTCGATGCCATGATGAGGGACTTTTTGTAGTAAGTCCTTAAAATGAGTCCATGCTTCTGATAGAGATTCTCCTTGATGCTGTTGGAACATCAGGATATCGTTGCGGAGTTTTGCGGTTCTTCTCGGTGGAAAGAATTGAGCAAGGTAACGAGTAGTGAGATCCTCCCATATGGTGATGGATCTTGCTGGAAGACGTTCAAGCCAGTTGCTAGCTTGATCGCGAAGGAAAAATTGAAATAAATGCAGGCGCGTTCTTTCCCTGTTTTCACCGTCAACGTCAAGTGAGTCCACAAGTTTTAAGAAATCCTTAAGGTGTTGGTTTGGATCCTCAGACCGAAGTCCGTGGAATGAGCATCTGTTTTGCACCAACCGGATGGTGTCGGATTTGAAGAGGTACACATTGTTCCCTAACGGGAGAGCTCGAATGGTATTCATGTAGCCCTCGTGGCTAGTTGGAGAGTAATCTCAGGAACGAAAGGTATTTCACGATCTCCCATGGTGGTTGACGAGAATGGATTACAAAACAAATATACAAAGAAAAGATAGACTACAAGAAAGCTAATATACGAAATTAAATTCTCACTTGAAAGGATTCAAGTGAGTAGAACTAAGTTAAACTATGATCGAAACCTAACTATTCCCCACGCAGCGGCGCCAAAAACTTGAGGTAAGGGTTGCGAAGACTTCACAGGAAGTTTTATAATCTCTTAGGCAGTGTACCTAATCGTTGCAGTGTGGAATAGGCAAGACTCGGGGGTTGTTATTAGTTTCTCTGATGGGGGGGAAATAGGTTTGAAGAGATTGATCACTGTCTAACAGAATTCTAAAGGGTTTGAGAGTATAAAAATATTATTTTTTTGTTTCTTATATTTAATAGAAATAGTAAATCTATGATTGAGAGGTTGGCGGTTTGTTTTAACTAATAACAAAACTAATTAATATCTAATTATACTGATGAATAACATTTATGTTAAGTAAGATGAATTTACCTTATCATGCACTACTATCCTCAGAGTTTCTTCTCCTAGATCCTTTGTATTTGTCCACACTTGTGATATCTGAGAAAGAGAGATTACTAGGTCATAAACGATTACACGAATCAAGACTCAATTTAAAATTTATTGTTAGGGCAACACACGAAGGAAAGGAGTATTGAAGACTATTACAGATGCCCTAAAAGAGAATATTAGAATGCATGTGAGAATAACTTAAAGAGGGATCAACCAAATAGTGGGTAAGGTAGTATAAGTCTGTTACCAATTGGTATCCCCTCTACACTATACATGCATTAGCCCTAGACCATAACAACAACGATAAAGACAAAATCTAGATTTTCTAAGCCAAACGCGCACATTCATCAACAAAAAGCAACATACAAAAGGTATCTACAATCTAAGCTTCATGCAAATCAAAGATAAATACAGCAGGAGGTTTTAATATCCTCGCATTAAAAAGAAAGCAAGAAGATAAATCAATTAAACAACAAATAGACATACTGAATGATTAATGATAAATAACCTTACTTGATTAAATCATGGATTCAAGGTAGTACAATAAGGTTTTGAGGCCCTAAAAACGACCTATAAAGCTCCTAAAACGACTAGGGTTCGTCTCCCTAGGATAAGGTGACAATGTTATCCAAAGTTACTACCCTTAAAACCCTAAAAAAAAACGCTTTATAATTATAGTAATCGACTGTGCGACACGTCCCTTTGTAATCCTGAAGCGCGCCGCCTCACGTAATGATTCTATGATCCTATATAAGTTCGACCACGTCTTGACGCCGTCGCGAAATTCCTGACTCCGTCACTATATAAATCACGACGGCATCGCTTTATGCCTGCGACTCCATCTCTAGCTCAAGAATCCTGGAAGTGTAAAAAGGGGAGAAATGACATAAAACTCACTAAATACTTGTTTAAAAATAATTTTACATTTAATGAGTTTAAATTTTGTAATCATCAAAAAGGGAGAGATTGTTGATAGAAATAATGTCTAAAAACATTATTAATATTTTTCACATCTTTACGTTTTGATAATCACAAAATATAAAAACGTTCAATGTAAAATTAAACGTAAACAAGTAATTAGTAGTAAATTTTCATTTCAAAAATTATATCACTTAAAGGTATGAATAAATAAATGCTTAATGCATTTTATGATCAAAGGAAATTTTTATTCAACCTCACACTTTTATAAAATGTTGTAAACATTTTTATAAACATTACAAAACATTTTCTACAATTAAAAGAAATGTTTTATTCAAAATAAACATTTTGAAATTCAAATTTTCAGACCTAAAACGGCTAGAAAGTTCCAGAAAATTCTCCCTACACAAAAGGACAAACTGGGGAGCGCCTAGTCTAGGGCGGCCCCCTTAAATACACGGGCGGCCCCCTTATCTTTAAGGGGACCGCCCACCTATTTAAGGGGACCACCCATAGGTAGACGCTCCTCCAGAATGTCCTATAAATACTGGACTTTTCCCCACTATTTTCTCACATTTTACACTCATTCTTTTGGATAAAAAATAGCCCACACATCTCATTAAAATCATTTGATCATTTTATCATAAAGCTTTGTTTCCACGTGATTCAAGCTCAGTTCCTCAAGTGCAAGAGAAGAATACTTTCATCATCAAGTGAAGAAGTATTACACCTCAAGTGTGTATTGCAATCTTGTTGCATTCATATCATAACTTGTAAATCATTTGTAAATCTTGTAAAGTTGTGTAGTAGATAGATCTTGGTGATTGTTATAAGTATAGTTGAATCTTAGTGATTCATCCAAGTTGTGATAGTTAGGTGTGCAAGTAGAAGTGAAGTAGTGTGGTGAAGAATACTAAGGCGTGAAGAAGTTGTGTAATTGTAAAGTTGTGTTGTGAAGTCGTGAAAGTAGTAAAGAAGTTGTGAAGTCGTGATAGATTAGTTCTAGCTAAGATTAGAACTCGACATCTAGCTTAGTGTCGGAAATTGATATAATCGAACGTTGTGTACGTTTTTCTCCGTCATAAGGGAGTTTGTTGACATAGTGAAGAAAACTCTTGAGTTAGGTACTCGAGGAGTGGAGTAGGGCGAAGAGGTGCTTCGTAACCGAACCACTATAAATCCTTGTGTTATGGTTTGATCTTTCTAACTCTTATCTCTTATTTCTTTATTTGTTCTTACTCATTTATATTATTCATATTGTGCAAGTATTGAATTCACAAAAAGTCGAATCTAAGTTTTAATAAACAAACATAAACATTAAATTAAAAAAGCGGTAAACTATTCAACCCCCTTCTAGTTTTCCACAATCCTTGTTGAAGGTGAGTTCTCGTAGCCTCACTTTTGAAACTATTTTCCTTGAGGGAGAATGATACTCAAGACTATTTCAAACTGTTTTCATCTGTGCTGCAACTAAATTATATGCTTTTGGACAATGCTATGTGCCTATAATTACGTGTGTGATTATTGTTATATATGTTTAATGCATGCTATTGGGTACATAACAAATGCTAGGGTGCATATGCGTATGCATGCCATATGAGTACATACATATATCATTTGCCGACCTATGTTAGCTCCAGCTAGTAGGCCTTAGGTGCGGAGGACAAATTCAACGCGTGGATCATTGACGAATAGTCGAGATAATCTAAATGCTATGATTTCAAATGTGTATTGGATTGTCATGATTTCAAATGTCTATTGGATTGCTATGTATACATGCTTGCACTCCGTTATTATTGCACAATTGTCCTACTCAAACTATGCCACAGCAACTGGGTTTATACTCTAAACCTACGAGCTCACCAACTTTATGTTGACCTTTTCGAGTATCATTTTTAGGTGTGATCCGCATTTTTAAACAAAAGGTATTTGAAACCAAAGTTAGCGACCTTCCAAGATGCATATCAAATGCCAAGTGTCTATTTCTGTCCAAGATTGTATATTGTGAAACTTTGTAAATTAAATTTCTTGTAATAAACTATGGTGTAATCTACTATCTTATGCGATGTCTGTGAAACGTCGCACCTCATGTTTCCGCCTTAGACGGGGTGTGATAAATTGGTATCAGAGCCTAAGGTTATAGAGAATGTCTGTTTTTCTAAAATAAAAACACAACTATAACCAAACATAAGTTTTTGTAAAACCTCGAACATGATTAAAGTTGACTAGCCCGAGCATTTCATTGTTTTTCCTAAATTATGCATAGCCTGATCAACTATGCCTAATTCACGAAGGACCATGGAATGATGGGGGTAGTTTTCTTGAGTTATGTTAGGGTAAACATAAAACCCTAAGACCACCTTAAAATGCCTTTATCGAACTAGTTATGTTTTGTGAGACGCATATCATTGTAGGAGTAGTAGCTTTGCGGGTATAGGCGGTTTGTTTACAAAATTAGTGCTTGACCCTTGAATTAACCTACTTGATCACGTGTTGTAGCCAACCCACACAAACACACATCCCACCCATCACGTGATGACCATCTCTGCATCTCTCTTTCTCCACTATTCCTGAATTGTATATATCCAATATCCATCTCTGTATCTCCTCCTTCTTCACAATGCCTGAATGTATAAAATCCAAGATCATCTCTGAATCACTCCTTCTCCACTATGCCCTGAATATGTATATAAACCAATATTCTTTATCTTCTCTCCTTCTTCAGCAAAGCCAATTTCATCCAAAAACCATGAACCAATAATCTCATCACAAACCTACATGTCACCGATCCAAGAGACCATTTTTCATCCAAGAGACCAAAACCACCTTATAGATCATCTCATCATCACAACCGTCCATGCCCCCCTCCCCCCTCCCTCAAATAACCATATATACCCTATTACCAAAGCTACCAAACACCTCACCCACTATCAAATATTTCAAAACACTTCATCAACTTACAACAAACAATGTATATCAAAAGAATATTTCCAAGGAGATCCTAGAAACAGAAATGCTAAACATCGTAGATAATAACAAAAACTCAGCGATGATACCCATCAAGCGAAAACCCAAACTAACTCAATCAACCAACAGCCCACAAGCAACAAACAATCGTCCTTCAAATGAAAAGGTTTCGACCAAAGAAATCTAAGAAAATCTGTGCAAAACAAGTCTGGATGGATATTTGCATTCAGTTTGTTTGCAACTACTCTTTGTTGGCTCGTTCCCTTGTCCCTATAATTGGGTTTAATTTTACGGCAAAAGACCCATTTAAGACGCAAGCTCCATATTTTTATGTTGCCATCGGTGCCTACATATATATGGGGGTTGGTTTTGGTATAATATCTGTTGTCTCATGGTTGTGGTCCCCATGACCGATGAAAATCTGCTATACCCAACTGGGTTTTGGTATGAATTGCTTGCATCCTCGGTTGCGTTTGTGTTTTCAGAAGTCCCGTTGCGTAGATCCTGTTGTGCTTGTGTTCCTTTCTCACAATTTAATTTATAGGTTTATGCCATCTTATGGTGTATTCATTCTTGGAGCTTTGTTCTTTAACTTTCGAAAATATTCTGTTCCCGCTGTTTGTTGGGTAGCTACTAGTGTGCAGAATGCATGTATTAGGGTGTATGCTTATTGTGTTGAGCTATCGGAGACGAACACTTGTCCTCCTGGTGGAGCTCCTTTTTAATGTTTTTGTATTTTGATTAATATTAAGACATGAGGCCATTTTCCCCAACGGTCCTCATTCATATATATGTTTCTGTAATAGCCAACATTGTATTGTGTTTTACACACTTGTATTTCAATCTTATCATGTACGAGTAACTTAAAACTTGAGAAAACATTCAAACATACGATTTCTGAGAGGAACACAACTACACAAGGTACAGCATATATATACTGTCAAATATAATAAAAGTTCAATCCCTGGCCCATCAAACTTTGTAGGTGAGACCATTTGTATTTACGGGTTTTTGATATAGCGAAAACTAATGGGTGTTGTTCAAAGGGATGTTGGGTCAATTATATATGTTTTGTCCCATTGCATTTATAGTTTAGACAAACATATTTTTTTATTATTTTTCAATCAGATTTTCATATGTAATATAAGTAGACAAAAACATGCCAAAATCAAATTTTATTTGATACTTTATCGGGTTCTTTACCCTAGGTGCAAAAGCACTTTTGCATACTCAATTCAACAACAAATTTGGTCTTTTAAAACACCCACAAGGGTCCTAATACAATACCTGATAGAATGTTTGATTTTATAAAACTAATATAAACTTGTCTTATATAAGAAAGGTTATAATAAGTGCTTAGTACCTTTTTGAGCAACCTTAGAAATGTTATCCTTATAAAACCTGTATTTTTATGAAGTCTTTCTTAACAAACTACGTAGAATAAGACAATTGTATTTACTGTTTCTAAACTTGATTTTAAAAGAACCAAACTTAACAAGTGATGGACAGCACAAAAGGTCCTCACATTATTCGATTATATTAAAATCAGTACGTGAACACAATTTTGCCATCTTAAAAGTTTCAATCTTCATAAATATTAAACAAAAGACATATACAAGTGTTATTAAAATCATGGTCTCATAGTCACTATTAAGTTCAAATGTCTTACCTTATTGAAGTGATAGAACATAACCATGAATAATTAGCTACTCAGGCGTAAGATCGCCCATAAGATCAAACAATCTGTATCTTCTCACCAAAAGATGCCAAACATCATACATCTATTATTAAAGCTAAATAAACATCACATATCTAATAAACAAATAAATATCACAAGTGAATTTTGAAAAAATCTTATTTTCTTTAAAAAAGTTAGAATTGTGTTGTCAAAGTAATACTCTTTCATAAAATCTTTTAGATACGAAGAATAACTCTTCAATTTTTTCAAATCAAAGTATTATTCAAAATCAGAGTTTATTTTCATTAGTTTTGAAAGAGTATCATTACACAAAGCTTTATGGTGAGGAAACTCAAACATAAAAAGAGAGAAAATCCATGCGTGATAGGACAACCTGCATGGTCAGCGTCTACAAAAGCTTTTAGTTCAAATCTGGTGTCCTTCAGATACCAAAGACCCATGTTAATGGTTCTTTTTAGGTACCGAAAGATCCGTTTAACCGCAGTAAGGTGCTTTTTGGTAGACTTTGCATGATACTGTGCACTGATGCGGTCGTCGTTAAACTCTCGCAAAGAGTTTTACAACTCCTTAGCGTTGGGAATTAAGGCTTATCAAGTTTTTACTGTTGGGTATAAGAGTTTCTACTACTGGTTGAAGAAACTACTGCTGGTGAAGATTAGAGAAAATAGTCTAAGTCATTAGTACTATTAGTTTAAATAGTTAGTTCTGCCAGTACAAAGTGTTAAAGATTGGTCAGTTTATAGTACAGTTAGTTTTAATAATTATACTGTATTGTTATTATAGTTAATACTGCTAAAGTATATGCATGAGATATATTATGAAATAGATATGCATGATCACTTGACGCGTTTTGTAAGCCCATTAAGGTTTCCTTGGTGTATAAAAGGAACCCTAAGGCATAGATCTAGATATCAGTTTTCATATTAGTATTCATAGTTTGAATAGCAATCATAGTTAGTATTCATAGCTATTTTGTAATTTAAAATAGTATTCAATATACTGAAAGTTTAGTAAAAATCTTGTTTTTACTGTTTCATTGTTTTTCTTAGTATTGCAAACTAGATTCCACATAGTTTGTGATATTCTCAATCTTAGTTTCTACTATAGTTGTCTTGGATCTATCCAATATAACTAAGCTTTAACAAGCTAAGTAAGATCTATCAAGAAGGGATCAACAAAGGGGCTCATTTCTGAGGTGGCAAAATCTCCTCAGGAAGAAGGAAATCTCAGGAATCAAATAGTGGTGATGTTGGTAACACTGGAGATGGAGGCAAAATAGTTGGTACAGCAATAGGAGCTCGTGGTGGTGGAATAGGTGATTCATTACTAGTAGCATTATATGCTTGCATGACCTTTATATATGGATCATCTTGGAAAGGTGAGATAGATAGCGAGGCCAAGAGATCCTTAGATAGATCCTTTAAAGGGTCCGAAGAAGTGTTTCCCGGTGAGGCTGGGGAATAGTCCGGTGAAGCCGGGGTATAGTCAGGAGTATTTATAGAGGAAAAAGTATCCTTAACATTAGAATCAGATGGGACGATAATAGGGTAGATATAGTCGGGAGTAGACATAATTTTGTAACAACCTAGTGGAAATAACATAAGTTATTTATATAATAGTTATGTATCTTTACATACTATTCAGGAAATATAGTGGCACGGAGGACTTTCTTGGATGGAAAATAGTTATAGTTTAGGTTTTAACCTGGTTCTCTATAACCGAGGCTCTTGATACCAATCTGTAACACCCCCTTATTTGACATATAGCAACGTAAGCTAAATTGGGGTATTACTTCATGAATCAGCAGTCATAATCATAGAAAACGACTCAAAAGAGACATTTTGGAAAATTTAGTTATCATTCAATATTATTTTAAAGTTTTACAAAAGGAGGTCCCAAAATACATATGAAAAAATAGAGTTTGAATGATAACAAGTTTGGACATCCTTAAGTCCAATGCCACTCCATGCCATAGGTTGCTCAATTACCTAAGATAAACATGCTAAAAAGGTCAACATAAAGGTTGAGTGAAATTCACAGGTTTAAAATGTAATAGTTGAATATAAGTCAACATAAGTGGTAATAATTGTTGTGCCAAACACCCGGAGTTCCTTAAATAAAATGCGTCCGCTGGCCATGTATGTACCAGAACCTAGATGGGGAAGTTCAATCCTAATAGATCTATTCACGGCATTCGCGCTTACTTCGCAAAGTAATTAACACTTCATAATAGTGGGGCCTTATGGCAAATGGAGGTACTTAGGCAATAATATATCAGGATAACATACAGTTGGAAAATACTTGTATTAATGTTTATAGCATGTATCTCCCCACTGAGTTTTTAAAACATGTAAAGGTGAGACTATGAACTTACCTTAATAAGGTAGTTGATTGACGTCAAAAGTGACTCAGTTGGAAATAAACGGCCTCGTCACGCTACCTGGGGTAATATGTCAAGTCTTAGTTTGATTGTTTCAAAACTTTATTTCATAAAGTTTAACGTAAATGATTAATTTGGTTTATTAAATTGTGAAAACATCGTATCACTGTTCGGGCTATCATAATCCAGAGGTCATGTAGTAAACGTTTGAGGAGCTAGGACACTTTAAATCGTAAATCCAGCAACTCGTCAAAACGTCTACCCAAATGAAAGCCCCTCACATGAAATTCCCTAGTAACGTGATACGTTATAGTTTAAATGATAGGATTTTATCTTTTTAAGTTTTTTCAAAAGCTAGTGGATGATAAATTATGTTAAATATATAACATAATTATTTTATAGTGTTTCGATCGATGAATGAAACGATAAATGTGTCAGGTTTTAATAAAATCGAGTCTTATAATATTTAAATATATTTTTATAATTAATATAAAAATATTACATTTTATACCCTTGAGAATATGAAAATGACAATATATACCCTTGGTATATATTAATTTACACTTTTAACCCTTTAATTATATTTTTATCTATATTAAACCTTTAACTTTGGAACATTGGCAAAACAGCCATTGTGCGTCTTAACTTTGGAGTATTTACACTTTTTGGCCTGAAGTTTAATATTTAAAAGTTACAATATATACCCTTACGCATGAATGTTTTGCGTTTTTAGTACCAAATTCTATAATCTTTGTATTTTTGATATCCAAAATCAATTTGCGCATATAGCTTATTAGTATAAGCTTAAAATAAGTAAGTTTTATAGCTTTGTAGCTGATGAAAAGAGCTCTATGAGCTTAAAATTCAATAATAGTATGTTTGGTTTAGAAAACAATAACCCATGGGTTAGGGATTTTAGGATTAATTTTAATGATTATAGAAGTGATCAGTGGCTTATAGAAATAGACACACCACACCGCTTCAAAACTATTACAATTAGTTATGGCTTATAGCTTATTAGGTTTATAAAAAGAGCTTTTAGGGTTTTAAGGGGTGCGTTTGGTTTAGGAAAACCAAACGAGTAGACTTAGGGTTTCTAAAAGAGTTTAGCTTGAACAAATGTTTATATAAAAGCTTATACATGATCTAAAATATGACAAGAGCTTATAGAACAAGTTTTGAGGCTTACTAGAGCTTGAATGGATCAAAAATGGCTTGATATGGGTCGAAAATGATAAAATGTAACCCGAAAGCTTGGAGATGAATCAAGAACTCTTCTTTTCTTATCCCTTGGTTCCAAAATAGCTTAAAGACCTTTTCCTTCCTTTCCTTAGCTTGGCTACAACATGATTTTGAGGTAAGGTTTAGTTTAAATGGTAAATTTTGAAAGTATGCATGTATGCGTGTATATATAGGCTAGAAACTTAGAGTGGTGGCCAAGTTAAGAAGAGTGGTGGCCAAGATTAGCTACTAGTGACTATTAGAAGCTAGGAGGATAGCTTAGCAAGGTGTTATAAGGTGAGGGGGTTTAAATCACTAAGGTGGTGGCAAGGTGGTGACAAGTAGGTGGTGAGGTGGCGGCATGGTGGTGAAAGAAGGTGACAAGGTGCTTTACTTGGGGTGCAAGGTGGTGACAAGGTGGTAGGAAAGGTTGTGCATCATGGTGGATTATGCTTGCTAGGTTTTGGCTTGGTTTAAACTTGGTTCGAAACTAGTTTAGAGGTATCGGGTTGTTTAGGGTTTTTCAGTTAGGTTTTTCGGGTTAGGTTTTTAGGGTTTTGCCGAGTGTGTGGAGTGAAATGGAGGGTAAACTAGTTCAAATGTTATGCATTGGATAGTAGTAGCTTAGGCTTAAAGAATGGTATGAATGATGTATATTAGTTTGGAAGGAAATAGTTAAATTTGAATCTCATGCTTAATCGACTTGTACAATGAGCTTAAAGGAGTTGTACTAGGGTTCTAGAGGGAAAAGGTATTCGAATTTCATGCATTGATAACTTGTACACATGCCTTATTAGCTTGTACATTTGTATTATATGGAAACATTACATGTAAACGGGGTTTTGCCATAAGCGTTAACGTATGAAATCCGTTTTATAATAAACGTTATGAAAGGTACGTTAAATAGATAACGTATGGTAAAAATGGAGTTTAGAACACATTTCTTGACATATTATAATGTTTACTTGCTATAAACGTTGATGAAATTAGCATTGGTAGGTTGCGTGAGCACGTTTACTTTTATAATGTAAGTTACGTTACGTTATGGATGGAATAAAGCAAAAATATTTCCATGAAAATTGTTGCATTTAATTTAATAGATGGAAATTACACTGAAGAAAATTGCATCTAATTTAATAGATAGATAATTACATAGAGGAAAATTGTAGGTTGTTATACATTACATAGTCCGAAAGGCATTCTCCTATAAGTGTATGTTCCGAAAGGACATGTGAACGTAGTTTTCTCTTGATCATTAGGATCGATAGGAATTTGAAAATATCCATAAAAACCATCGAGGAAACAGAAATATTTATTCCTTACGAGCCTTTCTAACATTTGATCCATAAACAACAAAGGGAAATGGTCTTTTGCGGTTGCTTCATTGAGTTTATGATAATCGATGCATACTCGCTAACCCGTAACAGTTCTTGTTGGGACAAGTTCATCATTTTTGTTGGTGACGACTATAACGCCACCTTTCTTTGGTACACAGTGAATAGGACTAACCCAAGGACTATCGGCAATTGGATAAATAATACCGGTATCCAAGAGTTTTATGATTTATTTCTTAACAACTTCTTGCCTATTTAGATTCAACCTTCTTTGTTTTTAGACAACTGGTTTCTTGTCATCCAGAAGTTGTATCTTGTGTTTACAGAACGATGGGCAAATACCAGGAATGTCTGTTGTTTTACAGGCAAAATCTTCCTTGTGTTTTTTTAGGACGGGTACAAGTTTGTTTTTCTTTTCTTTGGAAAGCTGAGATGATATGATAACAAGAAGAAAATCAGGTTCTTCCAGGAATACATATTCCAGATTATCAGGAAGGGGTTTAAGTTCAAGATCTGTAGGAGGTTCTTCAAGGGATGTTTTAATTTTAAAATCTGTATTGATGGTGATTTTCTTGAATGGTGGTTCTTCGGTATCAGATTCAGAGTCAGAGTTTTCATCAGCAGTCATTGCCATGAATTCATCGAATTCAGTAAAGATTTCTTCTTCGAGAAGGGTTCCTTCGATAGAATAGGGGATTTTACTACCTTCGTCTAAAAGAGCATTAAAATCTTCTTCTAAGATTTCATCGATGACATCGATACTGAAATAAGTATCATCGTTCGAATAGGAGTGTTTCATCGCAGAATCGATATTGAAGATCATTCATTCAATTCCAACTCCAAGATTGAGTTGTTTCTATTTTATTCGAATAACTGCATCAACAGTGTAAAGAAATGGTCGTCCCGAGATGAGAGGAACTTTGCTATCTTCTTCCATTTTGAGAATAACGAAATCGACTAGAAAGCTGAATTTACCAACTTCAATGAGCATATTTTCAGCTACTCCAATAGGATATTAGAATGATCTGTCAGCTAATCTCACGCTCATTTGTATAGGTTTAAGAGTTTTGAGAGATAGTTTGGCATATAAGGAATACGGAATAAGGTTAATGCTAGCAACAAGATCGGCTAAGGCATTGCAAGAGAACGATTTGTTGAAATTACATGGAATAAGGAAGCTTCCGGGGTCTTCGAGTTTGGGTGGAACTTTGTTTTGGATCATTGCTGAACTTTCATCGCTTAAGAAAGTGGCAGAAATTTGTTCGATTTTATGTTTGTTGCTTATTAGTTCCTTGAGAAACTTGCCATAATTAGGCATTCCGGCTAAGACGTCCATAAGAGGTACATTGATTCGCACGGCGCGGATCATGTCAATAAATTTTTCGTATTGGGCTTCCATTTTCTCTTTCCTTAGACGTTGAGGATACGTGATTTTTGGTTTGTATGATTTTGGTAACGGAGTTTCTTTGACTGGTTTAGAATCTTGAGTTTTTGGTTGTGGTGTAGGTTCTTCGTCTTCATCATCACTATCGAAATTGATATGGGTTTTAGAATTGTCTTGTTGATCATTTGGGTTAACTGGTGGGTTATAGGATTTACCACTTCTTGTGAACACAGAATTCACATGCTCATTACGAGATTGCGGTGGTTGATATGCTTTGGAGTTGTGCCCTTTTGGGTTTGGTTGAGTGTTACTTGGAAGAGATCCAGAAGGTCGACCAGATTACTTGTCAGTGAGTCTGTCAAACTTAGTTTCAAGGTTTTGGATGGAGGCTTGATGATTTTTGGCTATGGTTTCGAGTTGGGTTTTGAGATCCATGAATGTTTCTTTGACAAAAGCGTTGGTTGATTGCTGAGATTTCATGAAATCGTTAATTTTTTTTTGAAGTTATAGGATTTATCATCGGTATTAGATCAGTAGTTGTCTCGATTGTAACTACTTCGTTCGTTTGAACGCCAATTATCGCGATTCGAGTCTCGATCGTAGTAATCATTGTAAAAACAAGTCTTACGAAAAGTTTGCATGAATTTTGCCTCTTCTTTGCGAGAGATGGGTATGTCATCTTCATCAAGATCGGGTTTTTTTAAGCATTAGATTGGAGTTCTTTGTACTGAGCATCCATTTTCAGGGTCATGGCATCCATTCGGGCCATAATTTTGTCAGAATCGGAGTTACTGCTACCTTCATCGGCGAAAGTAACAGTTTTCTTAAGAGTTGATTTGGTTTTTTGATTTTTAGCCCAATCGAGCTTGAGTAAGACTTTATCTTCGAGAAGCTGATAAGCTTGATTAGGTGTTTTATAGAGGAAAATACCACCAGTAGCGGCATTTAGGACTTCTTGAGTTATCTCGCTGAGACGATGATAGAAGATTTTGATAATGTTGCCTTTGGACAGATTATGACCATGGCAGTTTTGGAGCATTTCCTTCATATGAAGCTAAGCATCGGTTAAAGATTCGTTTTCATGTTGAGAGAAAGCTCGGATTTCTCCGAGGGGTCGGTCGAAAAGAGCTGGGGGAAAGAATCAGCTAATGAAAGTGGTTCGAAGTTCATCCCACATTTTGATAGTTCATTCGTTGAGTTCGTCCAGCCATGTTTTTGCTTCTCCAGTTAGTGATAGGGGAAACATCATTAGGCGGACAGCTTCATTTTCGGTATCTTTGTATTTAAACATATTGCAGATTCCGAGGAATTCGTAAATGTGTTTGTGAGGATCGTTTTTGGTTCTACCATCGAATTGGTTTCCTTTGACAAGAGCCAAGTGGTTACCTTTAATAGCAAATTCGTTTGCGGTTTCAGGAATAGTAATTGCGGAACCGGGAGTCGGAGCGACAACACGGTCAGTAGAACACATGGGTTCATCATCCATGGGATAAAGATTTTCAAGGATAACGAGAAAGTGACAGAAGTGGTTGATGTCGAGAATTGGCGGATAGACAATTCTCAGGTGTTGATATAACACCATGTGTTTTCAAGTCATTGACGACGTCAATAAATCTACTATTATTTTTAGTATCGTACGCATTTGCTTGTAAT
>BQNB010107002.1:0-23263 GCA_026074375.1 Tanacetum coccineum | reverse complement strand
AATCATCTTTGATACGAGGCGTGATGCTGCTGATGTCATATTAATCATTCTCTTCATCGATAATGCAAAATTCTTCCATCAATCAATTTCCTTCAAGTCATAAATATTTAAATTGGTTTAAAATAGTATTTATTAGGTTATTTTAGTGCAAAAAAAGTATGCATTTATGCATTGGTATGTTATCAAGTTTGTAAGATCATTTGGCATAAAAATGAATAAACTGCGTTTGTTTGTGCATGCAGGGGGTTAAAGAGTGGTTTATATGGGGAGGTTAGGCACTTTTTTCCTCTAAACGGTTTTTAAATTGGGTACGATTGATCAACGCCATTTTTTTATTTGGTGACTTTTATGATTCTATCCCTATGTTCTTATTTGTCCCAAATTTAGTACCATTCACTGTGGCATGTTGGATTTGGACTGTCGTTGCTGCAATCAGAACATATATACTATTTGAATAGTCATTAGTTCTGAGTTTGCTATGTGGAGGGAAGGAATGCAATCTTAATCTCTAATTACCTGAATATCGACTAGGGTATGACAATATGATGCCATTCTAGTATAAAAGATCGTTTGACACATTGTGTCGTAGATAAGCACTCCTTACTGCATATTAGGAATTTGCACGATTTTACATGCAAGAATTTCCATTCTAAGTGAAATCATATCAGTAACTTACTGCATGCAGGAATTTGCAGTCTTATCTTTCATATCTTATCCTTTTCTTGGCGCCTAAGAGCAAGACATTTTTATATTGGTGGATAACAGGCCATGGCTAGAAGACTTGGTCTCGAAGCCTGCACACCTGTGGCAACTGATGGTTATTAAGGTTCCATATAATTCTGAAACATCATTAGCATATATATAATCCTACTAAATAATCTATATTTACCCTTTTAATATTCTTTCTATTATGCTTCCAGTCCAGGTTCTCCTCCTTTGCAATCATAGAATAAACGTGTGTGTGTGTGTGTGTACACATATATTAGGGTTATAATAAAAAGAGTGTTATAATAAAAAAGGGTAAGAAGACATCCTAGCCATTGGATCAAATTTCATGAGATTAAAAGTGGCGATGGCAGGATGGTAAATAAGGCAAACTTAAAGGGCAACTTCATAAAATATATACATACATCTAAACCATTCATTCTATCCCTGCCATTCTATGATAACACTTTCTCTCTCTAAAATTCACACTAAAATAAATAGTGAAGAATAATAGGAGTCGTAAAATGACATGAAATTGAAAAATGTTACAGATTTATTCATCATCGACGAACAATCCTACTAATTTATTCATCATCAACAAACAAACCTACTGATTGTTAATCATCAACGAACAACGAAGTGCATCGATGTGTTATATTTTGAATCTACCAATCAAAAACATAACCTACCAGATCTTACACCACATCGTAAGTATATTTTTGAATAATAATTTGTCACTGCATCGATTTTTATGTTTTTATTTATCTAACTATGTTATATTCAAAGTTTGATTCAAACATACATCATGTTTTCTTTATATTTGGAATAAATTTAAAAAAAAATAGATAAAAACGATGTTTAAGAAAGTTGCATACAAGGTGTTTGATAAAATGTCTCAAATAGACTTTATAACTGTAATGCACTAAATTTACATTATGATGCAGTTGTGTTTGAAATGTACTAGAAATTAAATTGTAATGTAGTAGGATGTATGTTGATGTTCAAAGGCATGATTTAGGCTAAATGTGGTTTGTCGTTTGTAAGAAAATAAATGTGCGTGCCTGATTGTGTTTGAGATGTACTAGAAAATGAACTAAGATGCAGTAGGATGTAACTAGAAAAGGTAATAGGTAAATCGTGGCCAGTTTTGGTGAAACTAAAACTAATAAAGAAAAATCATAAGAAAAATCAATAACAATATCCATAAGTAAGTTAACTATTTAAAAACAGTTGATGCATTTTTTGTTTATATATGATGCATTAGAAATGAAACTGTAATGCAGTAGGTTATTGTTGTTGTTCATATGTATGCTTTAGGCTAAATGTTCTTTGCCGGTTTTCTGAAAATGATTATGTGTGGCTTATTATGTGTGTAATGCAGTAAGATGTATGTTGATGTTCATATGCAAGATTTAGGCTAAATGTGGTTTTCTGTTTGTGCGAAAATGAATGTGTGGGCCTGATTATGTTTGTAATGTACAACAAAATGAACAGTAATGCAGTAGAATATAACTATAATGCAGTAGAGAATATTTGTAATGTATTTATAATTTTTTTACTACATTACAATTTTATTTCTACTGCATTATAGTTATACTCTATTGCATGTCTGTTTAAATTTTATTGCATCACATAGTATATTTTGGTATTTTGGTATTTCTACTGCGTTATTGTTATTTCTACTGCATTACAGTAGAATATAACTGTAACTGCATTACAGTAGAATATAATTGTAATGCATTTAACTGTAATACGTGGCTGATTATGTGTGTGATGTGCTAAAAATTAAACTTAGATACAGTAGGTTATTTTTGTTGTTCATATGGATGATTTAGGTTAAATGTGGTTTGCCGATTTTGCAAAAATGATTATGTGTGCCTGATTATGCGTGTGATGTGCTAGAAAATGAATTGTAATGCAACAAGTTATTGTTGTTGTTCATAGGTATGATTTATGTTAAATATGGTTTGCCGTTTGTGCAAAAAATGATTGTGAGTGCCTGATTATGTGTATAATGTGCTAAAAAATGAAATGTAATGCAGTAGATTATTGTTAGTGTTCATAGGCATGATTTAGTTTTAATGTGGTTTGCCAGTTTAGCAAAAAATGATTACATGTGGCTTATTATATGTGTGATGTGCTGCAAAATGAACTGAGATGCAATAGGATGTATGTTGATGTTCATAGGCATGATATAGGCTAAATGTGGTTTGTTGTTTTTGTGAAAATGAATGTGTGTGCCTGATTCTGTTTGTGATATACTAGAAAATGTATTGTAATGTAGTAAGATGTATGTTGATGTTCATAGGCAAGATTTAGGCTAAATGTGGTTTTTCGTTTGTGTGAAAATGAATGTGTGTACCTGATTCTGTATGTAATGTACTATAAAATGAACAGTAATGTAGTAAAATATAACTATAATGCAGTAGAGAATATTTGTAATGTATTTATATTTTTTTTACTACATTACAGTTTTATTTTTACTGCATTATAGTTATACTCTATTGCATGTCATTTTAAATTCTATTGCATCAGAGAGTATATTTTGGTATTTCTACTGCATTACTGTTAATCTTACTGCATTACAGTAGAATATAACTGTAATGCAGTAGAATATAAGATTATAATGCAGTAGAACATAAAATAACATTGATGTACTAAAAAAATATAAGAATGTTATTTGTACTGCATCATAGTATTAAAACTAGTACATCAGTGATTATATGTCTGATGCACTTGATTTTGTATTATGATGCAGTAGGTGCTGAGTTGTCATGTATAAGGATGAATTATGTTAAGCATATGTCGCGTTTCGTGCGTAAAACTGTTTCTATGGTTGATTGTATGTCTGATACACTTGATTTTTAACTGTTATGCAATAGGTGTTTATTTGTCTCGTATAAGGATAAATTAGGCTAAGCGTACGGTGATTTATGGCGTTAAAATGTTGGCAATTGCTTGTTATATGTGCAATGCACTTGATATTGAACTGTGATGCAGTAAGTGTTTAGTTGTCGTGTGTAAGGATGAAATAGGCTAAGCATGGGTTGTTTTATTTGCGTAAATGTGTTTGTATGCTTGGTTTATGTGTGATGCACTTAAATCTGAACTGAGTTGCAATAGGTGTTGTGTTTAGTTGACGCGTGTAAGGATGAAATCAAATAAGCATAGTTTTTCTTATGTGAGTAAATGTGTTTGTATGCTCAGTTATATGTATGATGCAATGTAATTTGAATTGGGATGTAGTAGATATTCAATAATTACGTGTAAGGATGAAGTAGGATAAGCGTAGGTTGTTTTATGTGCATAAATGTGTTTGTATTCTTGGTTGTATGTGTGATGGACTGAAATTTGAACTGAGATGCATTATGTGTTCATTTGTCGCGTGTAAGGATGAAATTGGCTAACTGTAGGTTGTTTTATGTGTGTAAATGTGTTTGTTTGGTTGGTTGTATGTGTGATGCACTAAAATTTGAACTGAGATGCATTATGTGTTTTGTTTTCACGTATACTGATGGATTAGGCTAAGCATATGTTGCATTATGCACATAAATATGTTTGTTTGCTTAGTTGTATGTACGATGCACTTAAATTTGAATTGTGATGCAATATGTGTTCAGATGGCGCATATATTAGGCTAAACATGGGTTGCTTCATGTGTGAAATCTGAACGGTGATACATTAGCTGTTTTGATGTCGCTTATAATGATCCATTAAGCTTAGCGTTGGTTCTATTATGTGCGTAAATGTGTTTGTGCTTGGTTTTTTTGTGTGCACTTGAATTAAAACTGAGATGTAATGGGTGATTGTTTGATTGGTTACTTGATATTTATTGTGGCATATTTTTAATAAGGCATATGGAAACTTACGTAGGTTGTGGTATTTTTTTTTTGAAGAGGTGAAGAACAAAGGCTTAGGTCAAAAAGGATAAATCAAGCTGATGCGCGTTAAGTATTTAGCAAAGATCATACTTATCAACTTCAATCAGAAAAAGGCAAAAATGTTGAAAGAAGAAGATGCATACGTGAAGCTGCAACCAAAGAATTCTAAACTCCGAACCGATGATAAATACCAAATGAATGATTGTTTTTACAAAATATTACTGAATACTTCTCAAAGGTCACTGGATGATGCTTATGGATGCTTAACAACTTTAGTTTATATTCTTTTCGATGTTTGAATGAAACTTATAATTGTAATACTTTTGATTCACTACTTAGTAATTTACTTCTTAAATATTTCTAATATGAGAACGTTTTGAATGATAACTATTGAATCAAAGTATTGACAGTATGATGTATTTAATGTTTAAACTATGATGCACTGGAACAGAACATTGTGATGCACTAACATATTACAGTGATACAGTAACATTATAACTATGATGCACTAGATATAAACACAAAACATTGTGATGCATCACATGCAAACACAATCATACACTTAAAATGGCATTGCGTTACACTAAAATATAACAGTGATGTACTAACATTATAACTATGACACGGTAGATATAAACACCATAATAACTCAATGAGATGCACTCTTGATGGCATGTGAAATGACTTGTGATACCTATTCTACACTTTAAAACAGGAATTTGAAATGTAATTCACTAAGGTAAAAATGAACAATTACACATAAGACCATGATGCAGTAACTATGATGCATTAAATATGAAAATACAAGAATCTGTAGATAAAAAGTATGATGTACTACAAAAACCAACCGGCAAAAACATATATAAAAAAATATAATGTACTACATAAAAATCACATATGTACCATAGATAGAAGTTTTAACAATGATGTAGTATGGTCCTAGTTGGTCACTTAATACCAATATCTTAGATGTTTTGAGCGGTTGATATAAAACTTCAAAATTTTGCTTAAAATCTTAGTGAAAGCTCTAATTTTTGCTTGACTTATTTAAAATGATAGATGAAATGTTCATAGTATGGGAATTATGTTAGTACTGATGGAACGTAAAAGTACTTACCAAATTGTGTTATTGTATACGAAAAAGTTGCATTTAAAATCTACTGCATCACGATGTATAAATCTACTGCATTATACTACAACATAATGTTATCATATTACTGCGTCATAGTGTTATGATACTGTTGAATCACGATATAATTTTACTGCATCACTATGTTAATTTACTACATCATAACGTTATACATACTATAAAATCAACCGTTTAACTCAAAAATAGTTCAAGTATTATTTCCTGCTATTTTATATTCTACTGCATTACATTATTATATTCTACTGCATTATAGTTATATTCTACTGCAGAACAGTTATAATGTATTGCAGTTATATTCTACTGTATTGCAATCTTATATTTTACATATAACTGAGATGCAATAGAATATACCTGTAATGCAGTAGAAATAAGCAATAATGCAGTATAATATAAGACTGTAATGCAGTAAAAAAACTGTAATACATTACATTTTTAACTGCATTATAGTTATACGCTACTGTATTACTGTTATTTAATATTATATTAAATTACAGAGTTATTTGTTAGTGCATTACAGTATATAACAGTGCAAAATCTACTGCATGACAATGCAAAACCTACTGCATGACAGTACAAAATATACCGCATGACAGTGCAAAACCTAATGCATGACAGTACAAAACCTACTGCATTAAGCATTAAAAAAACACAAAAACCTTAGTAAAGTATATAAACAAATCAATTGAACTACTAAATAAAGTGTACACTTATTAATAACCAACAATATACATATGAAAATTTTGTGACAAGCTAGTTAAAACACCTCTTCTGTTGTAAAATTGGCAGGACCACGAGTTGCTTCATTTGTCTCTTCTATTCCTACAACTCTTATATGTGGTTGTCTAACTGCAATTGTTGATTTGTTTCTGGACAAACATGAAACAACATAGAGATTCAGCGATACTCATAATGCATAAAAAAGTTAAATGTCTAAGTTGAATTGATGACATAAGAAGTATTACGATGTAGATGACTTGGCCGCTTGAAATATACTGTAGATTCCCATTATAGTCAGTCTTGTACCATGCACAATTGTTTGTACAATATGTCTGTCAACAGATTGAAGCATGTTCCTTTGTAGCTCCCCAGTTGGCACATCCTTCATTTTGTAACAACAACGGAGCAAGATATTGATTTAATGCTATAGACTTGAAATTAAGTCACAATAGAAAATAGTTGTAAATTAAATTTACCTCAGGGTTCTCTTGAAGTTTCAGTGTCTGCTGATCAACATACTTGCCTTTATCTAGAACCACAATCCATGGATCGATAAGGCATGCCATTTCACCAGGCTGTAGCAATTGCAAACAATCAAATTTTGTACAAAAAGCTCTATTATAGCTAGATTTGTTCAAGACATCCATCACTGCATCGGTTACGCTTAGTCCTTGAGATTTTGCTAGGTAGGCTGCATGCTGAAATTTAGGTAAGGAAAGTAATGTGAGTTCCATTTTTAATGATGACAGAAAAAACTAAAACATGAAATCATTCTTCAACTGCTTTTACCTCAATAAGAGCACAGCCTTCTACTGAGCTGTTTTTAAACCAAACATTCATTGCAGCAAGATTCATCTTATATGAAAAACATGTTTCCATGGCTCTTCTGCATTCGTTAACTATTATGCATTAAACAATATTGTTCTACGGTGTAGTACAAGAATAAATCAACTGGGGTCAGCTTGTAACATACATCAAACAAAAGCATGTTATTCAAAGAATGAAAACCTTAGAACGAGTGCATCATAGACTTATATCTGGTGCATCACACTCTTATATTTAATCATAAAATTGAAGCATATAGGTTTAATCCAAGTGCATTAAAGTTTATGTTCTACTACATTTATAGTTTTAATTCTAGTGCATTATAATTTATGTTCCACTACATTATATCATTATAGGTTCAATCCTAGTGAATTATCATTTATGTTCTACTACATTATAGCATTAATCATAGTACTAAAAGATTTCATATATATTCTTTATATTTGATTTCCTACCTTTAATAGTATCAATCAATTGTATCAATCATCTCTATATTTAGAGGAGTCATTTATGGGTGATTGTTCCTCTTTTATGGGTGATTAATACTCTCTATATTTAAAGGTCATGGCATTACTATTTAATCCGTTGTATTTTCTGAATGAACTAAGAATAGAACAAACATTTATCTTTTTATGTTCCATCAAATTTAAGATGGTACCAAAGCAGGTATGAAACCTTGCTTTTAATTAATCACAAACCAAAAAGATGGCAGGAGATGATAACAACAAAAATGATGGTGGAAGTGGTGGTATCACATACGAGTCACCCTATTACCTCCATCCATCCGACTACCCCAAACAACTACATGAAAATAGAACCTCACACAAATCCGCTGCATTCAAGGCCTTTCAAAGGCGCAATGGTCCTCCTGGTGTGAACAAAGAAAGAAGTAGAGCCAAATCTATGGAAAAAGGAAATAAACACTGCACCGAATGCAACAAAGATGGTCACACACGTGAGGGCTGCTTCAAGTTGATCGGCTACCCGGAGTGGTGGCCAGGAAAGAAAGGAGAAAAGAACAAAGGCGAGGTTGCTTATGTCAAGACAAAGACCGGTCTCATTCCTGGATTAACATATGAGGATTACCAACTCTTCCTGAAACACTTTTCTGGAACAGATAATAGCGAGGGAACAAAACCTGTTGCTAATATGGCCCATAAAGAAGACGAAGAAGGTGAGTGGATTTTTGATTCGGGTTGCACCAAATACATTACTTATTTATCTGACATTCTTGTTAAAAAGAAAGCCACCCACTTCGAGGCTCCTATTGTTATCCCCAATGGGGATTCCATCCCAGTTAAAGGGAAAGGGGACTACATTCTTCCAGGGGGAACAAAAGTGAATGGAGTTCTTTATGTTCCTGATTTCAAATGCAATCTTCTTTCCGTTAGTCGCCTTAGTCGCGACCTTCAGTGTTGCATATCATTCTTCCCTGATTTTTGTGTTATGCAAGGATTACAAAGGAAGAACTTGATTGGTGCGGGTAGATGCGAAGGGGGACTATACCGAATGAAGATGGTTCAAGGAAGAAGAGCTATGGCAACCACAGTTGAGACATGGCATAAAAGACTTGGACATGCATCCAAAAGGAAACTTTGTAAAATTAATTTTATTAAAACATGCACTATTGATTTTAATAATTTCTGCCATTCTTGTGCTAAAGCAAAGCATATCAGAACGCCTTTTCCTTCTAGTTATATTAAAACAAATGCTCCTTTTTAATTAATTCATTGTGACATATGGGGAGGTTATCGGGTACCTTCGTATATAGGAGCCAACTATTTTCTTACAATAGTTGACGATTTCAGTAGGGCGGTATGGGTATTCCTCATTAAACATAAAAGTAAGGCCAGCAAATGTCTCATGGATTTTGGTTGAAGTTTAATTCAAAAAGCAAATTAAGAGGATAAGGTGTGATAATGGTGGGGAATTCACATCTAACAACATGCTAAAATTTTACAATGAAAAGGGGATCCTATTAGAAACCACTTACCCACACACTCCACAACAAAATGGAGTTGTCGAGAAGAAGCCAAGGCACCTGCTCGAAACTGCTCGAGCTTTAATGTTTGATGCAAATCTTCCTAAACAATTTTGGGGAGATGCATCTTAACTATGGCATATGTAATTAACCGCCTCCCGTCTAAAGTTTTAAAAACAAAACGCCTTTTGAGTTGCTTATGAATCAAAAACCAGATTACGAGTTCCTAAGAGTCTTTGGGTGTCTTGCATATTTTACAAACACCAACACAAAAGGAGATAAGTTTGAAGAAAGGGGGAAACCAGGGGTCTTTCTTGGATACCTAACAGGGTCTTTCTTGCTCCATTGGGTTTTGTTCTTTGTTTTGTGCCAAGATTGGTTCATCATGGCAGTCACAATCGTAACATATTATCGGTTCCTCAGCACAATCTTTATTGATTTCTTCAATATTTTTGAAAGGGAATTTTTGTTCATAGAAATTTACATTTCTACTAACTATTATTTTTTTGGTCTCAAGATCGAGGATTTTGTAACCCTTAGTTCCCGTTAGGTATCCAAGAAAGACCCTGGTTTCCCCCTTTCTTCAAACTTATCTCCCTTTGTGTTGGTGTTTGTAAAATATGCAAGACACCCAAAGACTCTTAGGAGCTCGTAATCTGGTTTTTGATTCATAAGCAACTAAAGGCAATTTTGTTTTACTAACTTTAGAGGGAGGCGGTCTAAATACATATGCCGCGGTTAAGAGCATTCTCCCTAAAACTTGTTTGGAAGATTGGCATCAAACATTAAGCTGAGCAGTTTTTGAGCAGGTGCATGTGCTTCCTCCTATACAACTCCATATTGTTGGGGATGTGTGTGGGCAAAGCTGGTTTCTAATTGATCCACTTTTGTTTTGTAAAAATTTAGCATGTTGTTAGATGTGAATTCCCCACCATTATCACACCTTATCCTTTTAATTTGCTTTTCGAATTGAACTTTAATCATTTTGTGAAAATCTATGAGACGTTTGCTGGCCTCACTTTTATGTTTAATGAGGAATACCCATACCGCTCTACTAAAATCGTCAACTATTGTAAGAAAATAGTTGGCTCCTGTATACGAAGGTACCCGATAACCTCCCCATATGTCACAATGAATTAATTGAAAAGGAGCATTGGTTTTAATACAACTAAAAGGAAAAGGCGTTCTGATATGCTTTGTTTTAGCACAAGAATGACAGAAATTATTAAAATCAATAGTGCATGTTTTAATAAAATCAATTTTACCAAGTTTCCCTTTTGATGCATGTCCAAGTCTTTTAAGCCATGTCTCAACTGTGGTTTCCATAGCTCTTCTTCCTTGAACCATTTTCATTCGGTATAGTCCCCTTTCGCATCTACCCGCACCAATCAAGTTCTTCCTTTGTAATCCTTGCATGACACAAAAATCAGGAAAGATTGATATGCAACACTGAAGGTCGCGACTAAGGCGACTAACGGAAAGAAGATTGCATTTGAAATCAGGAACATAAAGAACTCCATTCACTTTTGTTCCCCCTAGAAGAATGTAGTCCCCTTTCCCTTTAACTAGGATGGAATCCCCATTGGGGATAATAACAGGAGCCTCGAAGTGGGTTGTTTTCTTGTTAACAAGAATGTCGGATAAATAAGTAATGTATTCGGTGCAACCCGAATCAAAAATCCACTCACCTTCTTCGTCTTCTTTATGGGCCATATTAGCAACATGTTTTGTTCCCTCGCTATTACCTGTTCCAGAAAAGTGTTTCAGGAAGAGTTGGTAATCCTCGTATGTCAATCCGGGAATGAGACTGGTCTTTGTCTTGACATAAGCAGCCTTGCCTTTGTTCTTTTCTCCTTTCTTTCCTGGCCACCACTCCGGGTAGCCGATCAACTTGAAGCAGCTCTCACGTGTGTGACCATCTTTGTTGCATTCAGTGCAGTGTTTATTTTCTTCTTTCACGGATTTGGCTCTACTTCTTTCTTTGTTCACACCAGGAGGACCATTGCACCTTTGAAAGGCCTTGAATGCAGCGGATTCATGTGGGGTTCTATTTTCATGTAGTTGTTTAGGGTAGTCGGATGGATGAAGGTAATAGGGTGACTCGTATGTGATACCACCGCTTCCACCATCATTTTTGTTGTTATCATCTCCTGCCATCTTTTTTGTTTGTGATTGATTAAAAGCAAGGTTTCAAACCTGCTCCGGTACCAGCTTAGATTTGATGGAACAGAAAAAGATAAATGTTTGTTTTTTTTATTCAGAATATACAACGGATTAAATAGTAATGTCATGACCTCTAAATAAAGAGAGTATTAATCACCCATAAATGAGGAACAAACACCCATAAATGACTCCTCAAAATATAGAGATGATTGATACAATTGATTGATACTATTAAAGGTAGGAAATCAAATATAAAGAAAGAATATATATGAAATCTTTTATATAGAATATACAATGGATAACTTAAAGAACAAGTCTTCTTCTCGTTAGTTCATGTGGTTAATAACAAATATAACTAAGATTGTCATTTTATTAAGTTTAATATTTTTTTGGGTTTAAACTTTAAAGGACATGGCCTACCATGTGATACATGATGATGTTGTGGCATTTGTAATAAAGTTGGAATTTTGACATTTTAATAGAGATTTTCAAACAAGTGTGAATCATGATTTTGCTGTACAACAACCACCTCCACCGTTAATTGCTACCACATTTATTTTTGTTGGACATGATTATCTCCTATTCAAGTTGGTGTTACATGATATTTCAAGCTAAAGTTATTTTTAGCAATAATGAAATAATGTGTCGCACTACTGATGAAAGTATGCATCATCACTCTAGCGAAATGTTCAAAGTTTAAATGAATGCAACTGGTAACAACTTTTCTACATATAGTGTAGAGTAAATTGCATAATTTTTGGTCAAATTGCACGTTTCATTCGTATGGTTCGAAAATTGCAGGCAACGTCCTTGTGGAGAAACTTAAGGTTCATTTTCGTCCATGGTCAAACTGAAATGATTGAAATACTTCTCTGAAATACCACTCTGAAAAAAAGAACAGAAAGGTATTTTAGTCATTTCAGGTTGATCAAGGACGAAAATGAACCCAAAATTTCCCCACAAGGATGTTGCATGCAATTTGCGAACCATACGAACGAAACGTGCAATTTGGCCAAATCATTAAGACGATTTTTGCAATTTACTCTATAGTGTATGTTGAAGAAAACTAAATATGCATGTTCAGTATAATCTACATTTTTACATTATTTGTTAATTGGACCAAATATGTCAAATAAAACATAAACCATCATTACGCAAGTTTGTCACAACATAGATATTTGTTACGTCTCAACCTTAAAGTACTTGTTAGACAATCTTTTTAAAAAACCTCTAGAACATCTAAAACACGACGAACACGAAAAGAAATATAGCTAGAAGCAAATTTACCCAACTTTTAGCTTATTTTTTTTATTTTATTTGACTCGTATGTTTAGCACCAAAGATTATGAGAAGATTGTGATTATTTTTTTTGAAAAAATCAGCTATTTAAAATATAAGCTTCGTTTGCAAATAAACTTATATGAGATTATTAAAAAATAATCTTATATAATCTCATAAACTCAAATGCTACTTTATTTAACTTATAATAATAATATTTTTTCTTAATCTCCATCTCCATCTCCATCTACAACTCCATCTCAAATTTCAGCACCAGTTACTTTTTGTCAAACATGCCCTCACTCTCGGTAAAAATAATCAACTCTTCATAATCAAAAGATATCTAGAAACAAAAAATTAACAACAAATTGACGATTTTGTAATTTTTCAATTTAATGATACTTGTTAGTTGTCACCTACATCTAGGGCTGAGCATGTAGACCGTTCGACCGGACCGGACCGGAAAACCGAACCGACCGGATCGGACCGAACGTATTTCGGTCCGGTCCTCGGTCTGGTGTTTTGGACCAATTCGGTCTTCGTCCGGTCGGTCCGGTCCGGTCTTACCAAAAAACCTGATGATTATGCCTTATAGGACCGGACCGGGCCGAGGACCGAACCGGACCGAACCGTACCATTTCGGTTGGGTCCTCGGTTCGGCGTTTTGGACCATTTCAGTCTCGTTCCGGTCCGTTCTTGACCGGTCCGGTCCGGTTTTAGACCGATGCTCACCCATACCTACATCTACATATAATAAGATATTTCACTTTGATCGACATAGGCTAAAATTGGGTTTTAAGTGAAAAAGCTAAAAATTTTGTTAAATAAAACTAAAAAAGAGGAGGGTATAAAAAAAACTTTTGTTGTAGTTTTTTAAATAAATTGTATGATAATTACTAATATACACATTGAGCGACAAATCCACTGTCGTTTTGACAGTGGGCCACTTTGCTACAGTAACGGGCTCCCATTTTGGGCCAGCCCGATTTTGGTTTTTTTTTTTTTTTTTTTTTTTTTTTTTTTTTTTAATTTGTATGCACAAAGTAGGAGGAAAAAAAATATTACAAAAGTTCTGATTTTTTCAGATAAAAAAAATACCCGCGGAAATATCTTCGATACCTAATAACTTTAAAATAATTGATATGGTCACAAACGTACAACCCATTATATTAAAAAAAAAAACCCATATATAAAAAAAACACGTCAAGTTTTTATTGTTCACAACTTTTTTACATTCATCGGCCCAAAAAAAAAGATATCGAACCGTCCCAAAAAAAGAAAATATTCGGGAAAAAATTAACCCGTCCCAACGCAAAAAAAATTCCCGAATCATACAAAAAAAGGAAATATCCGGGAAAAAATTAGCCAAAAAAAAACTCAAAAATAGCCTAAAATCTGGCCCAAAGTCAAAAAAAATACAAAACGGACCTTCACCTTTTAACTATTTACGATTTTCTTATACAAAAATTCCCGTAAAAAAATTTACAAAACCGTCCCAAAAAAAGAAAATATTCGGGAAAAAATTAGCACGTCCCAACGCAATTTTTTTCCCCCGAATCAAACAAAAAAAGAAAATATTAAAAATTAGCCCCGCCATAACGCATCGCCCAAAAAAAACCCCCGAAACGTAAAAAAAATTATTCGGGAAAAAATTAGCCCCGCCGCAACGCGCGGGTTCTTTTGCTTGTTATAACTATATATAATACAAGAGTATGCTGTAGAAAAATTTAATATTAAAAAAGTCAAAAATTTATTATTTTTCAATGTAAAGAAAAATAAATAAATAAAAAATTTACAAAACGTACCCTTCCATATGGCTTGCTTATCACTCGTCTCTATAAGCATGTCCTCGCTTTACACCCAAATTTGTTTCGTCCACACTCCAAACTACACTTCGTTCTGCACTATCGAAGGATGAATTCCATCAATAAGAAAAATGAGAAAAGGAAGCTAATGATGAGAAAGCTAATTTCACAATGCCAAATTCGCCATCATCGGCCGAAAGTACTACCAATCCTCTCCTTTACTAGGATATTGACAAATAATTGCCTTAGTCAATCAATGGTAGTTTATTTATTAGGGATCATTGATTATTGTTTTAGGATGTTATTTTGCTTATTTGCCGTATGCTTGCCATTACTGTGTGCAAAACTATAATATTTTGAGGATTATGCATGCTTATAACTGTTATTTATGCTTTAATTGCTTAACATGCATGTTCTTTAAGTATGTGGGATGCTTTAGCCCTTTCTGGTCATTTTCGACCATCTCATGGATCCACGGATCTAGGAAGCGTAGATCCGCGCCCTGTTATGGTGGATCCGTGTACACCCCTGATGACTAATCTCGTCCCCATTTTTTTACCTCCTATTATTTTATATCTTGATCCTTAGGATAAAATGCATCCTTTCATATCATCCAAGAACCTTTATACCAAAGCTTACATCAAACCCTTTATATAACACACATACTCCAAACCATTCAATCTCCTTCCTTTTCCCCTAGATCACAAAAATGTCTAGTTCATCCAGTAACTCAACACCTACACTCAAAAGGAAAATCATTTAAGAACATCTCAACAAAAACAACTCTAACCAAAACAATCCAAACAATCCTCCTCTTGAAGTCTTGGAAGAAAGACTCGCACATTTTCATCACATGACATGTCATTGTTGTAGTTTTTCCCGATGTGAAATCGAACTACTACTAAAAGAAATACATCTCATGTTCGAATACATATAAGAACACACTCCGCAAAACCACAAACCATCCTTACACAACCAGATGGATCACTTAATCCCAACAACAAACTAAGACCCTCATCTCATTACATGTAGATGTTGTAACAACAAAATAGAACAACTTCAACGCATACAAGAATGAGTTCACTTCATATGCTCCTACATTCAACACCACCTTGGATCTTCATCCAACCCACCATACTTTTCACACTAATCACCTTGGTGTTTCTCCTCACCCTACAAATTATATGGGAAAATTGATATTTTATCCCAAGATTTAGAATTTTTTTGTTTTTCTTTTTCTAGTTTATTTTAAGTTTTTCTGGCTATAATCCTTTTAGTTTATTTTGGCTAAATTCCTAATTTATGTTATTTCCCTTATAATGGAATTCACATTATTAATTTTTGTGTTGTGTGTATCATATGTGTATGATAGGTTAGTATTTTTTGCCTTAAAATACGTAGTGTGTTAGATTGGTTCTATCTCGAAGTAGAACTCGAAATCTAGCTTAGTACCAGAAAAAGTATAAGCGATGTGTAAGGTTTTCTCCCCTTAAAGGGATCTTGTTGACATAGTGAAGAAAACTCTCAAGTTGAGTACTTGGGGAGTGGGGTGGGGCGAAGAATAGCTTCGTAGCCGAACCACTATAAATCATTGTGTCATCGGTTTGATCTTTCCTATCTTTACTTATTTATATTCCTCATTTACTTATTCGTTTTTTACGTCGCTATCATATACACTTGTGTATATCTCTTGATTTCACATAAGTTGATAACATCAAATAGTTAAAACTTTTAGTATCAAATTCCCTATGAAAATGTTTATAATTATGTTATAAATGTCTGAAAACAATACTTAATCACTTATATTTAGTTTTCAGAAAAAATATGAGTATTAGAGCAAGAGACACGACATTTGGACGTGGAAATCAAGCAAAGAAGTTAACTCAAGGCAAGTTACGGCGTAAACACTCCGTCATACTTACGCCATAACCAGCATCATCAAAGAGGATGACTTATCCGAGTCATTGTTACGGCGTAACATCACGCTTGAGTTACACGGTAACAGAATTTAAGCTTGGAGAATGGAAGCCCACGTAAGAAAGGTTACAACGTAACACTTACATACCCGTTACGCCGTAACACTTTCGATACTTATAAATAGAGCCCCCATTCGGCTCATTCAGCATCACTCAATTTCACCACTCCACCACAGTTCCAAGAGGCAAACAAGGCCTCCAAAATACGAAGAATTCCACCAAGTAGTCCAAGGGAGAATCACTTTACTTGTTTTTAGCATTAATCATTCGTAAACACCGTTTGTAAGAATTATGATATTTCAGTCCAAGATCTCATTCATTATTTCTTATCTTACTGTTGCTATAAGTGGCTAAGCACTTCTAGTGCTGGCCTAGCTATGTATTTACTGTTGTTATGTTGAATGTTTCCTGTCTAATTATTGTTTTACTAGATATCCTATTAGTTTGCCATTGATCCTTGAGTTTTGGTAGTGTTGAGGGTGGTTTGGATCCTGTTAGTTCTGTTACTAGGCGGACTAGTTAAACATAGGGTTAACATGGTACTAGGGTAGTTTAGAATCTATCCCTAGTGTAGGAATTTACCAAATTACCACCTCTATCACATTAAACACTTAAAAAGCGCAAGAACTCTTTCAGAGGGGGTTAATAATCTATCTAGGTTATAGACAAGTCTTTGGTATAGTTGAGGATTAATCACTACAAACTTGGATGCCCTGCCCTCGTGATCTTAAGGGAATTAGGATCGCAGAGTAAGTATAGGACATACCTCAAATGTTAATTCGGGTATGTTGATATTAGAACCACTAATAAAACAATACTTAGACATTGCACACGAAATACACAACATAGCATTAGTAATGAAATAACTAGGTTAGCACACCTTTCTCCCTACTGCTTTCAAATCAATTTACCTTCTAGCATTTACTTTTTCTGTTTAAGATTTCAATACAACTTAAAACTATTTTTAAAAACAGTGACACATTTCAAATTAGAACTATTACACATAGCTCTTGGGATGACCTCAGATTTACCAAGTCATGCACTACATACGACTGGGTTCTCTGCCCGTTAATGCGTGAAGACATCGGTAGATGAGTTTTATAAATTTAAAAATTGCAAAATTATTTTAAACAAATAACATGCATCAAGTTTTTGGCGCCATTTTCGGGGAGCTAAATTAAGTTGTAATTTGAAATTTTGTATATATTTGTTTTTATTTTCGACTTATTGTTAATTTAGTTTTCCATTTTGAGTATATTCTACTGGTTTTCTTGTTAATATTCAGATATGGGAGATGATGTTGATATCAACACGCTCACTATGGAGCAATACCCGACTTTGATCAAGATAACATTAGACCAGGCATAGTAAAACCCAAGATCGGCGACGGCGTCGAATTCGAGATCAATGGCAAATTTATTAAGGAATTAAGACGCAAACTTTTCAAAGGTACTAATGATGAAGATGCCCACGAACATGTGTGGAGAGTATTAGAGGTCGCAGATCTTTTCCACTTCCCTGGTGTCACTCATGATGTCGTTATGCTTAGAGTGTTCCCTATTACACTCAAGGGGCCAACCTTGAGATGGAAAAACAGGATTTCAGCAGGGTTAATCACTACATGGGATCTTCTTTGAAAAAGCATTCATCAAGCAATATTGTCCACCTTTTAAAACTGCCAAGAAATTAGAAGAAATCCGCAATTTCAAACAAGAGATGGACGAGACGTTGTATCATAATTGGGAAAGATACAATGACATTTTATACAGATGTCCGCAGCACGATCTAAACAACCAACAAAAGGTTCATATATTCTATACTGGATTAGACATCCCTACCCGCATAATGCTCGAATCTAAAGGGTTTATTCCTCTGATGACACCAACTAAAGCCCTTAAATAAATACAAGTCATGGTAGACCATTCACATAAACTTAAGGAAAAATATTCATGTTATTCAAGTAACCTACAAGATTTGTGAAATGGCACATTTAACTTAATAGTGTCCTCTCAAAAAAAGGACAAGGTAGTTGAGCAGAGTAAGTATATAAGATCCTTGGAGGAAGCCATCATTAAATACTATGAAGAATCAATTAAAAAGGAAACGGCGAATGATGAATGGATTAGAAAGTTCATTGAAAAAATGGACTTAAACTTAAGTGCACTTGACACTACCACAAAGAACCTGCAAGTAAAAACTAATCAAATAACCCAAATGGTCCTCGCTAATGCAGGGGGAAAAGTCAAGGCAAAAACAAAAATAGGTGAGAAAGGCATGAAGGAGCCGGTTCCTTGTAACTTTCCTATTTTTCAACCTTATGTACCACCTACGTAATTTCCAGGACATCTGAAGAAACGGAAGGATAACCCTTATAAAACTCACAAAACTGTTTGTATGATTGGAATTCCTAAGAAAATTCATAAAAATAAAGCTTAAGAGGATGAAGGGGACACGGATGACGGTTGAGACATTACGATCAAGGATGTAGAAAGGCTTAGGCAAATTCTCACACCTACCATACACACTTTACCCAACCTTGAACCAGTAGACCATATATGTCACGAGGACCAATCCGTGATGAGGTAAAAGTTGTAAGGGAAGAGGAACTAGAATATGATATTCATCTACAAGATGGTGTGATGCAACCTTTGACCCCTCAGATAGTTTACATCACATCGCCCAATGACGATTATGTAGCACCGGCTGCTGATCCTATTCTTGACAAGCATTTAAACGAATATGGAAAAGAAAGTTTTTTTGATAAGACTCAAAGTTTATAAAAAAGGTAACAATTATTGAAGATATAAATAACTTATCAAAAATGACGCGTGTTGAATAATGTGAAGACCTTCATTTAAATCACTAAACCAATGGTAATGAACCATTTACCAAAATCATCAAACGAAACCGGTAAGACAAGAAGGGAAATGAAATATCATCAGCGATATAATTCTAATTTATCATTTCCTTATCCAGTAGCAAATTTACGCCCTCAAGGTGTTTACTACTACTCTCACTCGCACTTGATTTCAAGTGAGGGGAGGAACACCTTATTACTTGGTAAATAAGATTGGAGTCAAGCTCGTGACTCAAACAAAAACAAGCACTTCGTGGGAGGCATCCCATTCCTATCATTATATTTTGCTTATGTATATTAGTTGGTTTGTATGTTTCTTACTTAGTTTTGCAGGTTCTCACAGCAAGAAAAAGGAATCCGAGGCCACATCAACTTGGATTCATGTGGTAAAAAATGCTTATGTTTCGGTTTTTTTGGAGTAGCGTAACCACTCCCAGTTTACACCTGTAAACAATGAATGCCGATTAACCTTTACATGGTTACGCCGTAACTAGTTATACCAAATTTTTAAAATTTATTTTTTCACATGGTTACGGCGTAACCCATTTCATGATTACACCGTAACCCTTTCATGAAAACCTTAATTATGTTCGAAACTTTTACAAAACCGTGTATAATTGAATGAACTTTGTGGGTATGTTCTCTGGAAACCCTCACGAGAATTCACTTGTCAACTTAGGCCACCAAGTGGTTTAAAAGGCTTGTTGCATATGCTAAATGCAACTGTGATTCCTACAAAAGTGAGTTAGGTTTTCTTGTATTATTATATTTTGAATGTTTAATGCTTTTTGTTTGTCTAGTGATTTTAGGAGATAGGAGTTTGCTCAGGATACAAGAGTCAAGAGATGATCTCTTGCCATTATCATTTGAAGTATAGAGCAATGCTCAAGGGAGTCTTTTATTTTAATTTTACTCTTATTCTTATAATTGCATTTCCTTAAATGTATAATAGGGACATTGTACATACCAAGTAGGGGGATGGGAGTAGAATTACCAATTGACTTATATTTTCCTTCGATCTTCTAGTTTTCTTTAAAGATTTATGCCAATTTTATTTTTTTGACATGTTTTTTCTTACTAAACTAGAAATAATCTTTGTCGTGCGCACTGTTACCTTTTATTTCAATTAGTGAGGAAGCCTAATGATTCTGTTTTCATCTATTATACAAAAATTTACCAAAAATATAAGTGTGATGGTAGTTTTGTAGACTTTAGAACTTGGCATGTACATCATTTCGAGACCTAAATGATTAGCAAGAATAGACAGTTTAAGAAGGCAACATCTTAGGAATTCACCCAAACAGTCTATATGTGTGTGGTTATCGACTTGTTACACTGACTTGTCGACCTCCCGTGTAAAACCCTTTGTTGCACTCATTTTAGTGCAAGATACTTCTAGATCACTTTGTTAAGCCAATCCTATCTTTTGAAACACACCTTAATTGTATTGTTACACCATTTCGCCTTAGCCAACCCTGCAGTCTATATTCTTTGTGTTGAAATTTATGGCTACTTAAGTCCATGGTTTGAGGAAATAGGTTTAGAAATTTTATACGTTCATGGAAGACCTATCGTTACTGATCTATAAAGACCCTCCTGTATCATCACTTTCGATATTGTTCATCTCAAGTGGGGGGATATGTGTATTGTATCATATGCTACAGGGGAAATAATAAAAAGGTATAAACCTCTATAGCATATACATGTTGGTTACGTGTTATAAAATCAACAAAGTGTTCAAAATTATAAAGATATTGCAGACTATAAGCGAATATGTATGCTAAAAATAAAAGAATGGTGCAACTAAACCATAAGGTAGATTGTCAAGAAAGGAGCTAGTACTCTTATTGAAGATCGAAATTTTAGACTTGATACTTGGCTTATGGATGGAACGGTAGCCGATTATGACAACCTTAGATTATTTTAGACTATTTGTTTTGTGTATTTTACTTAACACTAATTAATGTGTATCCCATGTCCTATCCTACCCTATATCATTCTCCAATCTAACCTTTGGTTTTGCTTGAATGAGGGAGTGAGCAATCATACATATCTCATCCGTCATTACGGATATGTATGTGTGGTTTCGTCGCCCTTGTTAGTGTAACACTTTTGGTAAAGATTGCATTTAAAGAATGATTCACCCTGATAAACCTATGTGTCACCCTTGTTTCCTTTAAGAGCTGTTTAGACCCTAATTCTAGCTGGTGGAGATTTGTATACTTTCCAAGCCTATGATATTGATCACCTCGAAAAATGAAACACTTAGACTAGAATGAGAGTTGAGTGATTTTAATCCCCTTTCTCGTGAGGTGTTAGGCTTTGATGTTTCTAGCATAAGTAAATTATGAATTCATTTCCCTGAGTTAAATTAGGGAAATCTTTTTATAAATTATTCTAACAGTTCCTAGCCTAAGGGCAAGTAAAGTCAAGTTGGTCGGAATATTTGAAACATCAAAAATAGTTTAATATTTTTTAGTATCAATTTCCCTACGAAAATGCTTGTAATTATGTTATAAATGTCTAAAAACAATACTTAATCACTTGCATTTAGTTTTTAGAAAAAATACGAGCATTGGAGCAAGAGACACGATATTTGGATGTGGAAATCAAGCAAAGAAGTTAACTCAAGGCCAGTTACGGCATAGCCACCCCGCAGGAGTTACGCCGTAACCAAGATTAACAAAGAAATGAGTCAGCACTAAGATTTACGGCGTAAACACTCCATCATACTTACGCCGTAACCAACATCGTCAAAGAAGATGACTTATCCGAGTCATTGTTACGGCGTAACATCATGCTTGAGTTACGCCATAACATAATTTAAGCCTGGAGAATGAAAGCCCATGTAATCAAGGTTACGGCGTAACACTTACATACCCATTACGCCGTAACACTTTTGATACATATAAATAGAGCCCTCATTCAGCTCATTTATCATTGCTCACTTTCACCACTCCACCACAGTTCTAAGAGGCAAACAAGGCCTCTAGAAGACGAAGAATTCAACCAAGTAGTCCTAGGGAGAATCACTTAACTTATTTTTAGCATTAATCATTTATAAACACCGTTTGTAAGAATTATGATATTTTAATCCAAGATCTCATTCATTATTTCTTATCTTACTATTGCTATGAGTGGCTAAGCACTTCTAGTGCTGGCCTAGCTATGTATTTACTGTTGTTATGTTGAATGTTTCCTTTCTAATTATTGCTTTACTAGATATCCTATTAGTCTGTCATTGATCCTGTAGAATATTAGTAATCCTTAAACACACACAACAATGAAGAAAAATCTAGAGAGAGAAAGAGAGTGGGAGGAAGTTTCTAGTGAGAGAAAGTGAAAGAAAATAATGTATAACTATGTGAGAAATGAAACAACCAACCAACCAACCTTTCCATAGCATGGAAAGGGTATAAATACAACTTAAGTGGCCGGTTAGGGCTTGGCTTTCATGGGCTTTCCATGGGCCTTGGACTAACTAGCCTACTTAGTTTCCAAATATTACTATACGAGCTATCTAACGATATTAATGGTAGTGACCGATACTTTCGTATTCCTAACAATATCCCCCTAAAGGAGGTCACTCCATTTTACAATAACTTAAAAACCTAGCGTACTATGCTTTGTCTTTAGTCTTGTGCTCGCAGACTTATTTTCTTGACTTTATCTTGTGAACATGGTGTAGTGATCTTTGACTTTAGGCTTGAGCTTTTTCTGATAGGCTTGACTTGTATGTGAACTTGAACTTCTTTGAGATCATCAACTATGCATAATCTCTTGTCATCATCTTGTGATCTTGTCGCCGTCTTGTGCACTTGTGACTTTTGGACCGACATGCTCATACTATTGTTGTTTCTTGGTCTTAAAAGCTTGAATAAGACATATTTCTTGAAATTATTTAACTATAACACTTCGTCACTTC
>BQNB010107001.1:2666-23263 GCA_026074375.1 Tanacetum coccineum | reverse complement strand
TTATACCCAATACTCAAAATAACAAAAAAATACATCATATATATATATACATAATGCCGAAATTTTGAGGATGAGACGAAGAGTTTACAAGTAGTAATAATATCTAGATATTATATACTATAAATACACATGCATGCATAAGTGATCTTTACATAAACTCCTTATACTTGAAAAATTATTTTCTTCCTCTCCTTTATAAGTCCAAACCCACGGCACAAAACCCCTTATAAACAAAATCCACACTTTGATTTTCTAAGTTTATACAAGCATATACACAACATACTTAAGGTATTCTAAGAAGGTTTCAAGGGTTGGCTAAGCTTTGAAAGGATTTTAAGAAGTTATTGAAAGATTAGGGTTTTGGAAACCTAATCTAGGGTTATAAGCTTGAAAGCTTTGATTTTGAATCTAAACACGGGTTTAGAACTTATTTCTCATCTCTTACATCATCACTAAGGTTTTCCTAATTCCTTTATACTTTTATTTCTTATGATTTTATGTGTTACATGTTAAATATAGCCATAATCACCACTAAGGACTTTCTATTATGTAAAATGAGTTATTATTTATGTTTATGATAATATGCACTTATTCTAATGTCATATGGTCCTATATATCATGGAAAAGTGAAAATAAAAGTATGTTAACTTATGGATTAAGTATAAACATGTTTAGGTTAAATTAGGGTTTTATAATGTTTCTTAAACTTCACATGTGAAAATAATGAAAGTAAAAGGGTTAAACTTGTTACAATGAAATTACAAGGATAGGAGATGATATTGGGACCTTTATTATAAGTACCACAAGTGTCAAAAGTGTTTTTAGAGTTTTTTAGTAACTACTAAGTTAATATAATACATAAAAAACAAGGTTTTTATAAAGAAACATACAATGATTTTAGGGCGCCTGTCTAAATTCCGAATTTAGACTGTAGGTGATCGATTTTTTATAAAAATAATACGTCTCGTGATGATTCTGAAATGATAAGAAACTCGAAAAACGAATCTATAACGAAAATGATACGTTTAAAAACAGTTTTACGACTATAAAATACTTTTATAAAACTATTTTATAAAAGTTACTATTCATGGCAGTAGGTGTGAGTTTAAAACACCTAAAGATGATATAACTTTTGATTACGAGAACGGTGCACGAAGGAATCGCTAAACCGGATCTATAACGACTAAACATACGACATTTTTCGATAATTAAAGTTTTATAAATGTAATTTTATAAAAACTATGAACAGTAAAAAAAAAGCAATATTCATCAGTGGATTTATTTTTATAAAAATGTAATACCTTTTTAATAACAAAAAACGTACTCGAAGGAATCATGAAATCGGAGTTAAACGAATTAGTTATTCGCGATACGTATTTTTACGCTAATTAAAACCCTAAAACGAACAATATGAGCTGTTGTGAACAGTAATTTTACTTCATCGCCAGAATTTTAAAAACTTTAAAATGTAATCTTTTGATTCGATCATCTTACTACGAAGAGTGGAGTAAGACTACGCGAGCAACGGGCTTAAAAGAACCAAATTAGGTCAATTTTTACGGAAAGTATTTTTATAAATGTTTTCACTTTATAAATACTAAAACGATTAGTCCGGTGATTATGCATATATAGAATATTGTGTGGTTATCAAAGTGCTATATTACCTAGGGAGTTTCTTATGATGGCTCCTTCGGATGGCGTTCGATGAACGTTGTTGGATTTACGATTTAAAGTGTTTTCCTAAACTCCTCGTACGTCATGTATGACTCTCTTAATTATGATAGCACTCCGAACGATTGTACGATTGTAACAACTATTAGATTATATTCAAATGTTATTAATTAAAAGTAACTCAGTACTTTATACGGCCTTAATTTAAATAGGTTGCTTTATCGTCTTGCGTGACGTATTTATCTGTGATTATTTGGAACCTACCAGTACCAAGGAGTTCATACCCCACTTTTACAGTTTGCTGAATTTATTAATATTTAGGGGTTTGAGAACATGCTTTTGATTTTTAAATTGGAGCAAGAATGTTGAAAGTATATTGTTTATGTGTTTGCCTAAGTAGCAATACCTACTGAGGCCCATTTATCATGAATGTCAATTGCATAGATGTGTGTTAATTGCATTATGTAGAGCGCGAATGATTTAAATAGATCTATTGGGATTAACCTCACCCGTTGGGTGATTAGCTATCACTGGATACGAGACGTTGACCCATGTCGGACTTGGATGTTGGGGTTACTAACCATATGTACGGGCAAATAATGCTAAAATAGCAATATAAGTGGAGCTTCGGTGTCATGAGCTTAGTGCAAACAATAATCTGGTTTTGTGATTGTTTTGCATATGTTGTAATCATCTCGGGAAAATCTTATGGGTATGCATAATTTAAATACATAAACTGATGAATTCAACCAACAACTTTTGTTGATTGTTTTAGCAATGTTTTCATGGGGGTCATTAGCACGAGATGACCAAGTATGCATTGGATTATGTTTTGGATTGCACTGTTACAAGACTTATGTGATGACACATGTTTTGGGGTGTTAATGTTATCTTTTGTAATAATTAACAAAGAACATGTAAAGCTTTAAGCTTTTTGTAATCTTGCTCTGTGTTTAAAGCTAATGTATCAGGTTTAACGATTTTGTGTCGTTCTTTATATATATATCTTTGTGTTGTTGATCTTGAAAGTAACATGCCCAGGATCCTGATTTCCGCTGCGACCCATTTTGGGGGTGTACACAAAAGCATGTATTAAAATACAGCTCAACCACAATATTAATACGAAGTATTGCCAATCACAATTAACGATATTAGTAACTAATCACACAATCATGACACACAAGCAAAAGATTAAAAGTTAAGCGATAAAATGTAAATAAAAGCATAAAGAGATAAGATAAAAGGAAATGCAAACGGAACGATGTTTTATAGTGGTTTGGTCACGAAGCTCCTCTTCGACCTACTCCACTCCCCGAGTATCCAACTCGAGAGTTACTTCACTAATCAACAAGCTCCCTTTCGGCGGAGAAAACCTTATACCAATGCTTACATTATTTTCCGACACTAAGCTAGATGTCGAGTTCTTCTTCGGGTACAACCAAACCCGTTATGTTTTATGGCCCAACATAACAAACCTTGTGTTTTATGGCCTAAACACATAAACCGCGTCGCTTACATTATTTTCCGACACTAAGCTAAATGTCGAGTCCTAATCTTAGCTAGAACCAATCTACCACCCATACTTGTATTTTGAGGACCGAAATACTAACCGACACACCATCAACACTTCCGGATTTATACACTATCCGGATCTACACAACTACACAAGAATGAAAGATATGGACTCGATCTATATGTAACAAGTGTTACAAATGGACTAACTAGACTACATAACTTCGGATCTTGATGATGACCGAAGTTCTTCTCTTGCACTTGAGGAAGGAAGGAAATGATGGAAGATTGGATCACATTTAAACAAGATTAAACAAGTTTAATGATCAAAGAGTTTAGAAATATTTAGTGAGATCTAGAGAGAGAAGGTACTAAAAAAATCATGCAAAAGAGGGTCAAAATGGTTGGAGGTGACCCATTATTTATAGGAGCTGAAAACTCTGTCAACGGCGATCCCAGATATATAAGGGACCGCCGGACAATTAAGGGGCCGCCGACCTATTTAAGGGACCGCCCCGACAGACGCTCCCATTATTGTCATTTTGTGGTGACAAACTTGTCTGGTAGAAGTTAAACATGTTTTGGGAGGAAAAGAACCATATTTTGAAATTCAAATTAATTACCAAATAAAACATTTCTTTATAATTCAAAAAAAATTTGTCTAGATAATTTTTGAGAAATATTTTTGGTATATTTATAAAAAGATAAAGTTTAAGACAAAAACTTATTTCTTTGATTATCCTACAAGTTTAATGTTGTTTGTACATACCTTACGTGATTTACGTCAGGTGCAAACAAATGTCGGTGTTGATGTAGACTTGAGACATCGAGAGATGTAGATGCATGTATGTTTTGATGATTTGTGATTACGAGTAACTTGCGCACTTTACTTAATGTATTACAAGTCACATATTTGTCATCACCAAAACATAAATAGATCGTATAGATTAAATATCGTAATATTTGCACTAACAGTTATAAAGTTATAGTTTTAAGTCTTAGTACTATGTCTAGTGACGTCCTCTAAAGGAATAGCATAACCACCCAAATCTCCAAGCTCTGTTTCCATCTTTTCAGCAATTCTTTTGGCAGTTGCCACAAATCTTGGTTAACCAACATATAATATTCGTGGCCGTAATGTTACCTGAGTCAGTTGTGTTGTCTTTTTCCATAACAAGTCTTGCCTATAATCACAACCACTTGATTCTCTCGTATTACCTATTTCGCAAAATAGTCATATATAAATTAAAACGTCACTTTGAATTAAAATATAATTAATCTATATACTAAAATCACCACGTTAGGCGACAAATTAGTGCATTTTAGTGTTGGGCTCCTTTTGGCCCGTCAGCCTTTTAGGCCTGTTTTCTTTCTCTTTTATAGAATACAAGCAGGATTACCCGCGCGTTACTGCGGAACGTTAATTTTTCGTGCATTGTTGCGAGGCATTAATTTTTTGTATTTTTTTTTGTATTTTTTGTGGGTTTATTATTTCGGTCTCATGTTTAATAGTTTCCTGCGCGTTGTTGCGGGACGTTAAAATTTTATTTTATTATTATTTTTTATTTTTTTTGTTTTTAGTGCGAATTTATTTTTTCAGTCTCATGTTTAATAAGTTGTTGTTTTTTATATGGGCTTATGTGTTGGGTCTCATGTTTAAAGGTTTGTTTTTATTGGCTATATGGGTTTTTTTAATATAATTATATGGGATTTGGGTAAATATGTGTCATATATTTGGGCTTATGGTTTTTAGTGGCGTAAAACGACACCGTTTAATGCAATATAGAGTTGTGCGTTTGTGACCATGTGGATTATTTTAAAGTTATTAGGTATCGAAGATGTTTCCACGGGTATTTTTTTATCTGAATAAGTCGGTACTTTTGTAAAAAAAATTCCTCTATTTTGTGCCAACAAAAACACTGTAGCGACCAGCAAAGTCACTGTAGCAACCCGGTGACAAAACGCCACCGTTTCAATTCCCCTATAGGTAATAGATATAACTACTCGAAAGCCGATTGTATCATTTTTTGAAATTACTCAGGATGTCTTGATTTCACAAAATCTATTTGCAAAGTTTCAGTACAAGACTTGTATTGTGGTTGCAGCCTTGGCGTGTATTTAGGGCCCGTTTGGTTTGTAAACGGGTTTAAGATTAAGATTTAGATTAAGATTTGAATATGGTATAAGTTTTGAATTAAATGAAGAAAGAGAAAAAATAAAATAAAATAATATATTATATTTATTATAAATGATATAATTTATAAACTTAAAAACATTATTAACGTAAAAAATAGAAATAAAATAAAATATGAGTGGATGACAAAAAAAGATAGAACCACATTAAAAAAGAGTATACTAAAAGTAAGCAAAAGGGTCATGAATTTCACATAGCAAATATAGAGGACTCATCACCATTTTTGGGGCCCACTCAAACATACGAAACAATAAAATTAGTCCATCAACTCCAAATCCAACTCCCATCCCCCCAAACCAAACGCACCCTTAGTATTCATATGACCGAACTACAAGCTAAAAGTGTGTTCAAAAGGAAGTCACTAGCCATAAAATGGAACATTATCTCCTAAAAGACCATTCAAAATTATTGGCACATTTTCACTTTTAGCTCTACAAGAATGATTGAGACAACCACGCAATTAGTGGCCCAAAGGGCACAATACTCGAACTTAAAGGACAAATACGTGGGTTTATTGATCCTTTTGAAATACATGATTGTTTGTTTATGTTGTTCAACTACAAACTAACAAAAACGAAGTTCGATAAGGGATTGAGAGTGAAGGATGTGGTTGAGGGTTATTTCTCACCACATTAGCTCCACATCATTAAAAATAAACAAACTATTTCCCTTATCATTTTGTTCAACCATTGCAAGGTTGCAACACCTTCACAATCGTCACTTAATTTTTTTCTACTTTTTATCATTTAAAATGCACACGCAGTCACCCACAACAACCAACAATATAAACTCTCTATTTTGTTTCGGGACTCAAGTCCTGCTAGGGTTTGTTTTGGTTTTTGCCACTATGAACTGGTTGCGGTCCCGCAAGGAAAGTTAGAAAGTAGTGCCGCTCGCATGCCTCACACACTAAGAATCAATATTTTAAAACCCGGGTTAACTTGGCCGGTTGAACCGTGAACCAATCAGGTGACCGGAAGCCGGTTTTGAGGGAAAAACCGGTTAAACCGTGACTCGACCGTGCCAATTAGAATACCGGTTTTTAAAACATTGCTAAAAATTAAAAACTGTTAAGTATCGGTTTCAGAAAACCAAATCAATGTATGATTTGACTTTTAGGTCAAATCTATTAACCTTCAAGTTCAAAATTAATATAGATAATATAATCCAACATTAATCCAATTTGTGATGGTGTTATTCTGTCTAATGAGGTTAATCCAATTTTTATTAATGTTCTACTACATATTTATTGGTATGGAAAATTTTTACGTGTCTGTTTGACCACCACAAAAGTCTGATTGAATTTTTTTGAGATATTTTGCGTGTTTAAGTTATTCATTAACCCATCCTACCCATCTTGCAAAAGTGTTAGAAATACTAAAGCCATGACAAGCAAATCGTCCCACTGAATGTCATAGCTTTTGGGCCTGTCCATACTAAATTTTTTAACCAAAACAAATGCTAAATTTATTATTTTATATGGACTTACTTTGAAAAATCCATTAGCACTTAAGAAAAACGTAGGAAACCTGTTTAAATATCTTATTTTTTTCTTAACAAATCTCAACGTAAAATAGTTTAGCCATCTAGATTTTATTTTTCTTGTGAATGTATTCTAGAGTTAGTTGAAGATGTATTTTAAGTAAATCTTGTTTTATTTTGCATCAAATGATATTTTGATGCTCTAAACAAAATACAACATTCTTAGCACGTATCGTTTAGATGCATCATCTTATCGTTTCGCAAGTAAATTGAGGATGAGATTGGGGATCAGGTAATTATTTTGTGTAATATAGGTTGTTTTTTTTAATCTTTGGGTTAATTGCATGGAGTCATGGACAGTTAAACAACTCTAGTTTTTTTAACAAGTAGCAACTACTAGTGTTAAAAAGACTCAAAACAATACGTAACATTTTGCTCAAAATTTATACAAACATTCCCTTTTGTAATATACTCATATACACAAATCAACAATCAACCAGCTAAACTCGATTTCACTATATTTATTACTCCGTATTATGATAGAAACTGTATAGTGTATACTATATTGATATTCCTTTTTAGACAATCCCATATTTTGCTGAAACATTCCACATATTAACACTTCACAGAAGAATATTCAGGTTTTTGCGGTTACACGTAATTAAATGGCACAAATCATCTAGCACATAAAATAGTGGGAGGTAATGACGTTGATAGTGATTTTGACTTTCCAAATCACTTACTGCACCCGTTTTCATGTCTTGGGCAAATTTTGCATCTCCTTAACTTCTCTTTGCAGACTTCTCAACACCAAGATATCACCAAGCTTTGAACCAGCAAGCTCCCAAAAACAGTGACGTAATTTACTCATACTTTGTCTTTCCTGAACTTTACGAACAAGATTGGAAGTTGGAACCTTTCTTGAAATCTTAGCCATATCGGACGAGTCACCCTTTAGAACCACTATGGGTTATGCTTGTTTTATAAACACAATCTTCCAGTCTAGAAATGGAGGCTTTGTATCTGAAATAAAATAGCTAAAATTAAGCATGTGTCTCTTAAATCACAAATACCAAAAAAGGGAAAATTACCAATTTGACCCGTGTGATATGGCACCTATTAAAAAATGTAAACATTTTCAAAAGTTTATATTAAAATGAACCTATATTTAGCAAACCACCCAAAATGGGTCAAGTTTGTAATTTCTCTAAAAGGTGCTAAAATGTTATGATTCATACACTAAACTAGAAGAATAACCCTCCGTTCTTCGTCATCGTCAAATTGCTTTAACTAATCGTCACGTTTTGGGGAATTATTAATGTGTACCTCTGGCAGCTCCGGATTTCATATGCTGTTGATCCCCCCATAATTACTACAATACGCTGAGGTGGCTTTTTTTTCTCGACCTGTGATGATGAATTGATGCTGATCCACAAATTACAAAAGTATAGAACTATGATAGAGCCTGTTAAGTGCGTAATGTACATAATTTTTAATACATATTCTCTCATGTTTTATTATTGATATAGTTTTAAATGATGGATTATATTTGCATTTTGTGTTAAGTGAAGTAAATTAGAGAGTGATGCATATTCTGAAAAACAAACAACACAAAAACAGAAAACATTATTGAAGATCAAAGAAGAAGGCTCGTCATTCATCAGTTGTGGTTTCTTCCTCTTTCACCATGAGTAGCTAATTTAATTTACTTTCTAGTTGAAGGTTTTTCTATTTTATGAATCCAATTAGGTTTTGAGACATGTTGATGTTCTTATTCTGATACTTATGGGTATTTGCATACTCCAGTAAGGTTTGAACTAATTTTGATTATTTTGATATCAATCTTTGTTATTTGGTTATCAAAATTAGTCTTTGCTATTAGAAGTTTAAGCCCGTAATTGCTTGAATGCTCTAAGATGTGTAGAACTTAACAATATTGATTATGGTCAAGTTTTCGATTATTGTTAACGGAATGTGTAATCTAATTTAGATGAACCGAGCTTATGTGTTTGTCAATTAGAATTGATGGTTTCTTTTGAGTTTAATGCTATCGAAAATTAAGTCTTAAGAGCTTGTTTAAGGCTGGTTGTTCGGTAAGAGAAGTAATCAAAGAGCTTGTTTTGTTTATCGACACATTAAGAAGAGATAGGTTGTTAGAGCTTGTTAACGGCCATAACCAATTTATTCATAAGTATCGGAAACGTTTTAGTGTCAATGATGAACCATGGGTTCATACTTAGATAGTACCTTTGACTAGATAGTATCTTTCGCCTTCATTTATATCTCTTTCAACTAGCTTAATCAATCGGCTTATTATCTTGTTATTTACTTGTCAAAAATCCCCAAACCCCCTGTTACTTGTTCGTTATTTAAGAATTAATCTAGACGAATCTCTGTGGACTCGACCCTACTTGTTGCTATCTACAAATAATAGAAGTAGCATTTATTTTTGTTGGATTCGACCTCCATCAGAGCCATAAAGTTTTGTGCATATTACACGTACCAGTCTTTTATACTTGTGGTTTTTCATTCTGGATGGAAGCCTCTTCACCGCGTAGCTAAATAAAGTGATGAGCTCTTGGCATCGAGCACTGTGTCACCTTCTTCCGCTGCAGATGTTGACCTTGAAGCTCTAACCGGTCTACATGGATATATTTTGGGTGGCAAAGGGGCGGGATTGAGACAACGGAAATCAGCTGTTAGTGTTAGCAGGTTCCAAAAACAGTCAGTACAGCAACTAACCAACACTAGTACAGAGAGCTATTTCGACCCATTTTACTTATGAGTGGTGGATAAAAAAGTAACTTGGAGAAAAAAACGGTGCCCAATCCATAAAACCTACCTAATAAAATTATTTTGAACATTTGTACTCATAATTAACATACTGACTAAACGATGGAGAGTACCAACATTCATCTCACATTAGAAAATGTTTGGATGTAGCCGACCTTGTACTATACAGATTTTGGGCAATGCAAAAATCGCTTACTGCTTTGGTTAGTCAACTACATGAAATTAGTTATTTGAGAGCATAAATGAAAAGTTTAAATAGCCTATCACTTTTCCAGATTTTACATGACATTACTGCTTTGTATTATTTGGTTTCTTATCTCAAAAATAATCAAAAAAGCACAATAATCATTTTTCAACTTTGGGGCAAACATGAAAACTTTAACTTTTCATAAAATTGAATCATACCCCACTCGAAACCCTTATTGCTTCCAATCAAAAGACGAGAAAGACCAGAATAACATCAAAATAGTCACGTTGAAGAAATCAAACAAAATGAATACACCACACATAATCATAAAAGAGTTTGAACACTATGAAGTGTCACTATACGTGCTCATACAATCCTTTTAACATTTATGAAACGAAGAAATTAAACCCCACCACGTTTAAGAAACAACATAACGGTTATTAAACTACCACATGCACTGCTCCATTTTTGCTTTACATAAACTCACAATGCCAAAAAAAGGGAATTTGCCAGCCTGGGTATTAAACCTGAAAGAGTTCAAAAAGACAAGGAAAAACCATTTTAGTGATGATTTATTGACTAACTCATGTAAATTTACATACCTGGCAAAAAGAGAGATAGAGTACCTTAAAATTTTTTGAAGCACATCGAGAAATACACTGCAACTCATTGACAACAATTTAAAATTTCCCTTTCTTTTTTGGTGGGGAATCCACAGAACATGATATTGAAGTTCAGCGAAACAATCTTCACTTTTTTTTTTTGCATTCATCCCTGAACTTTGCAACATTAACAATTGCATCATTAACAATAACATCGACTACATGATCTGTAATGGCATGTACCAAATTTATGAAGGCTAAGACCTTCATTAAACATTGCCCGTCATGATGCTTTTCTCCCATTCATCAACTCTATCAATAATTTCCAAAACTTAGACTCCCCACTCTTGTCATCATCGCTCCCCCCGATACCCAATACTCTACAAATGGATAAACAATTAATTAATTGATTTACAGACTATACTGTAAGTAAATATATCATCATGGAATAAAAGTAGAGTTACCTAAGGTGCAATAACCAATTGTTCCTTTACTCCGGTTGAGCTATTTTGTTTAAGTTTGTACCAAGTATCGAGCTAAACCAAAGTCTCCACCATGAGCCACCATATCAATCATCAAGCAGAAAATGTTACTAAGGCTTCAAGACACCGTGAACAAATCTTTTTGGCAAGCGATTTGTGAAGATAATAAGGCGCTTGCAACATCTCTGAGAACATTTATTTCTTTGAAGAAGGTTGAGGTTTAGACGTAACTGCACTTGAGATGAGGCCAATCGTGCACAACTTCCATTCGAGTCATAAATTCAGTAAACCAAAGCATTAAAAACAATGCCTGGAAATCAGTACTTGAACAGAATGTTATTATCATCAAACAAATTACGGTGTCAAATATTACGCCATGCTTCACATTCTAGCAGAAAACTTTTTCAAACTTTTCTTTCACTCCTCGAGTTGAAAGAGGTAGAACTTTGACTGCAACAGATTTATCATTAGAACCGAGGACTCCCTTATAAACAGAGCTGACCCCCCCCCCTTGCCAATCAAATTTGCTGCAGAGAATGCGTCAGTGGCCTTGAAAAGTTCATTGTATGAAACTCTAATGAACCGTTCATTTCCTAAAGATTGAGATGGTTGACTGTTGCGTTTCTTCTTACAAAAAAGATACACACAACATAATACGATTAGCAATGTTTGGGCAATCAAAATGACCAATATGAAGAAAGGAAGCCTTTTTTTTCTTACTACCCTTTTCCTTGCATTTGGGTAACTCAAGTGTGACCAAACCACCACATAGCATATTATTCCCCAAAACCGAAAATGCACTTGCATTGGCAAACACTCCTACAACCGGCACTTCACCCTCAAAGTCATTAAAAGATAGGTTCAAAAATTTTAAGGACACCCATTTGTCTAAGAATTGAGGAATTTTGCATGATAAATTATTGTGAGAAATATTGAGTACCCCCAATCCTCTCAAGGAACTTAATGAAGACGGTATTATGCCTTGAAATATGTTGCCACTAAGGTATAACTCTGTATGGCTAATGGACTCACCAAGGCTACCTAGTAATGTTGCCTGATAAATTATTATGAGATAAATCAAGATAGCTCAACATATTGAGGTCTTTAATCTCTGATGGAACTGAGCCGGACAGACTGTTTTGAGAAAGATCTAAACCAATAGTTAGTGACCGAAGTTGAAGAATTTGTTTGGGTATTTTCCCACTAAGTCTATTGTCTACAAGGTCTAAAAAATTAAGTTCTTTACAATTCCCAAGGCTTGATGGAATATGGCCTTCTAATTCGTTGGAATATAAATAAAGTTGAGTCAACAAAGATAAGTTTCCAATGGCATTAGGGATCGGCCCTGAAAATTAATTGCCCTCAAGACCAAGAATTTGTAGGTTTTGAAGTTTACCAATGGTAGTGGGGATTTTTCCTTTGAATTGATTAGAGCCTAAAGCCAAAGTGGTCAAGCCAACTAGACTACCTATACTTGAAGGGAGGCTTCCAAATAATTCATTGTCTGTTAAATATAGATAGCTGAGTTGATCAGAAAGATTACCTATTGATATCGAAAGCAATCCTATAAGATTGCAATTAGAGATGTCCGAATCTACTAATCTAGCGCAGTTTTTCAAAGAATCAATTAACTTAGTTTTGAAAAATCGATTGTCAACTTCCCACTAAAACTGTTATTAGCCATTTCAAGAAGTCTTAATTTAGAGCAATTTGAAATAGAAGGTGGAAGAACACCGGTTAGTTTGTTACCCCATAACTAAAGGAGCTCAAGATTTGGGAGTTGATTATTAATTTCTAAAGGAAGAGTACCAGTGAGGTGATTACCAAGTAAGGAAAAGTTAACTAGGAGTGAGAGGTTGAAAATGGAACGAGGGATGCTTCCATATAAGTTGCACAAACCACATCCGAATCCTGTCAAGCTTTTCCAAAGACCCAAAGGCATCTGGAATGCGCCCACCATAGGGTCTCCCTAACAACAAGAGAAACTTCCATTGCATGTGATATTCCACCAGAAATGGTGGGTATTTCCACCCTGATTTACTTATATTAACTCAAATTACAAGAAGATAAAGTTTTGAGAGTAAACTCATTTCCTTAGGTATGCTTCCACCTAGTTTATTTATACCAAGCACAAGCTCTTCGAGGTAAGAACAACCAGACAAGTTTGCTGGAATGACTCCACTGAATTTGTTTCTATGAAGATAGAGACGACGTAACCTAGATAGATGACCAAGTTCATGAGGAATGGTTACTTGAAAGCTGTTGTTCCTGTGATAAAGCTTACGGAGGAAGCTGAGGTTTCCTACACGGGGAGACAACGAGCCTTCTAAGCCTTGCGAACCTAGCTGTAAAGCAATCACCAGTTTGTGCCGCTTTCCCCATGAAACACCACTTCATTGACAGAAATGAAATGAATGGTTCCACGAGGCTAGAACTTGGTATGGATCGTGGGTGATCTTTGACTTAAATGACAACAACGCAAGATAATCAGTCTCATTACCGCCATAGGAAGCAGAAACGGTGGTGGAAGTAAGACATGTTATCGCGAGACCATAAAAGAGAAAAGAAACACGAGAGGAAGCAGATAAGCAAATTATTTCTTATGGTGACTTTATTTTTGTAAATTAGCTTAAAATCGTAAGAATAAGTATTGGTTTTTTATAGTCAGGTTGAGCAAGAAAATTTGATGGATAATTGCACTTATATTTCTATGCATAATCATATCACAAATGACTTTAAAGAAGAGTTGCGGTAGGGGAGAGTGCACTTATATTGAATTATAACACCCACTGTCTATCATCAACTAATAATACAGTAACTGATTTCTACATATAAGACTTTGAAGAAAACTTGGGGGTGGGATGACTAGACTAATAACTTTAAATGCATTTATTTGTTAATGTATGTGTATCTGATTCTATTAGGAGCACTTCCTTTGGAAGGTATTGGGTTTCTTTGTTTCCACAATTTTCTTTCTATCTATCAAAGTTTGACTTCACTCGAGTTCATTTGTAATTTGCACATCAACCCTTCTGATAAATGTATATCATTAAAATATTTAATAAGAATACTCACATTTATTAACTATATTTTAGTATTAAATCTGTGTTGCTATGAATTTGGTGGTGCTGAAGAAATACAATTTTTAGATTATTTTACCGGGAATTAATTCCCCTTTATGTTGGAATATGTTAGTTTGGATTAGCAATAATCGGGGACTAGAAATGTGTGAGCTATTGGGGGCAACACACGTTAAAGACACATGAGAGCGTTTAATAATTTTTCCCCCACGGTTATGTTTCTATTGTAAAAAAAAGGACCTAAACGACAAGAAATTGATTCATATGGGTGGCCTAAGTGTTGTAGCAGCATGAAGATTTAGAGGTGTATAGGTTCAGTTGGTTCTTGAAGATAAAGGTAAAGGAGAGTTGTGATAAGGATGAAAAAGAGGTTTCCTAATTCTATCATGATTAGGGCTTGAAGGGTAGATAAACCCCTCACCCCTAAGTCATTATGGATGACACATACATCATAGAAAATTACTCGTCTGATACATCCGAATACAACATCTTATTCATTTGTTATCTCCTACTTTATAACAAAAGGCAAAACCCCTAATATATACATTAATGTATACGTATGGAGTGATATCTATGCAAATTACATGCATGTGATGTTTTGACATAAATGCTTATTCAACAGAATGTTTGTACACCAAAGGATTTGTAGTCCAATGGTTGTGCTATTCACTTTTGTTGTAGCAGACCTGGGTACGAGCCCCACGAAGGTCAGTTTTGGGTTTTTCTTTTTTTGTTTGTTTCTTGGTTCGATCCAAACGCATATCACTTGGTATTTGGATCGGATCTAGAACAAGTATTAAACACGGGTTGTTTGTGATATTCGGTTCAAGAAACAAAAGTAACACTTGGTGTTTGAGAGACGTGAAGTAACGACTAGCATCGTGACGTGCTTGTTCGACGTGTTGTGTGAGCAACCGTAGAGGTGACAATTTAGTCACTAGTTTCATAACATTTGCTGTTGACTTCGAGGGTTAGTATTCTATTTACTTTTCATGTTCCTTCTTTGTTTATTTATTGTGTGTTAATTACATGAACCAAACTATATCCATATCCGCTGCGTACTCGTAGTGATAATTGGTTAACTGATTATCAAATCCCAACAGTGGCATCACGAGCCAACTCGTTTGGTGTTTCTATGGGTTACACACATAATTAAACACGCTACGGCTGCATGAAAACGGTTTATTTATTGTTTTGTTTGAAAATTATGGCAATTATATGCAATACTTGCCATAAATAATGAATAAACACCTAGATTCAACACAAATGAAACTTGATAAAAGGAAGAATAGATTAAAATTAAATGTTAATTAAGCTGAATATGTTATTCTATTCTTGTTTTATCTCGGCTGTAAGACTCACGCAATCATGTTATATGATGGATGTGGCGATCTAGGCACTTTAGCAGAAAACCTAGTGAGAGTCTTATGGTTCTCCAATTGGGGAAGACTCTTTTGAGAACTCGAGGCATTATGTGATTTACTGCTTTGAATATAAGAGTTTGTCTTCAATTTTAATCCAATTTTATGTCTGTTTTAATTGCTTATATGTGATATGTCATGTGTCTAGTCAATATGTGCAATATAGACTTTATGAAACTCTTAAAACGGACCTATACTTATAGAGAAACTTGGATTGTACATGTCTAATATTACACACATTATTATACTCCTTGTGACCAATTATGTGTTATTTGCGAAACCGGGGTTTTTGGACAAATTAATATGGACATTAAACTATGAAATGTGATTTCTTGTGAAGCCTTAGTTTTATGTGCGCAATATGGGGTTGAATTGATCTTTAATCTTATCCCGCCCCACTACATGCTTCGGCATATGAGGGAATTATTGGAATTACTTGTGTCTTCGGACACATGTAGGAGTACAATATAGGGTTTGATCAATTTGTAATCCCACCATATTGGCAACAATAAAACTAATGTTAACAAAGGGGTTTCTTAACATACAATAGCATTATTAGTCAATTAGAAGTACGGCTCACCCATTGTTGGACAAACTATAAGAGAAGTTTAAGGCGGGTGATACTAAGGTTCCCCAAAAGAAGTCAGGTTTTTAATACGCTTCGCGCTGACCTGTTTCTCCGCTTCTTTGTGCGTTCAAAATGGAGCTACCGAGAACATTTGACAAAATGATGTCTATACCAAAAAGGTTAACAAAATGTTTTCTTAACTTTGTGCTACAAATTGTTTTGCATGCTTCTTGTACACGATTTTTGTCACATATTTTGAAAAATTTATGTGTATACCCCTAGTGAAGTTTTAAGTCTATGCCAGCCAAATGAAGAACACGTGCATTTGGATTGTCTTCTCTGGTCAGACCTCAGGGCCTTTCCAACCCATGGCGAATTTTTTCCATTGGTCAGACCTTTGTCAATTTTCGCACGTTCTCTTTTGGTCGACTTAAATCGAGTTACCTGGTCAGACCTCGGACCCGAGGCATAAGATGAGACAAAACATGTACATGACCTTACTATATGAGTTACTAAAGTCATGTGTCTCATAAATCTAAGAGTTGCATTAACAATGCAATTAACGCTCGCCGCTTACCTCTTGCCCTACTTTTTTTACTCACTGGTCAGACCTCTAGTAATAAGTGGGAGGTCAAGTTGGATCTTAGTCTTATTAGTAATTAATTGGGTAGTTAATTCTTTTAAGAATTTAATTATCAAAAATACTAAATTGAACTTTCTATGTTCTGGTTAATTGTGTTATTGCAACATAATTCGTAAACGTGAGTTTGTTTTCTCACATTAGCCCATTTACCCCTACGATTGATATTGTAACTAAACAACACAAAGTCTAAAATATACTACCACGCGTGAACTAAATAAACCTCACCCCAACAACAACACATCACAGAACCTGTACGAAAGAGTTACAGATTAATTTTAACTTTCCTTCACTTATTCAAGCATTTATACAGTTCTATTTCTGGGGGCACATAGTCACTAACTTGAAACCTTTCTCGATCTTCTCAATCATATGAGATTGTTAATCTCTATAGTAGTTATGTATTTTTTTGATAGCAAATATTTTATCTCTAATGTATTTTCCTAATCAGTGATCATAAGAGGTGGTAATCGTTGTAAGTTAACGCTGTAAAAATGTGATTGATGATATTCTAGTGAACAATATTTTCTCTTTGCCGTTGCTACTCATCAGAATTAGGTCTTACTAAATAGACCTACTTCTAGCAGATTACTCTTCACACATCCAGAACCGCACTGAATAGACCCACAACAATAAATCACAGTAATCTACCCTGAAAAAATATCACGTAATTACATAGAAACTAAACTACTGTCTGAGGCAAATAAATACTTCAAAATACTACAAACTCGGTATTTGCTATAACGAAAATATATAATCTCGGAAATATCTGTACTCTAAACTTATAATTTGACTATATAAACAACTATCCTTGGTATTACTTTTTAAGTTACAAATGAGCCGCCTGAGATAATCAAAATATTCAAACCACCGCACTACCACTTACTATCTACAACACAATATAAACTCCGACACAACCACCACCAACACGATAAACCCACCTACCTATTACATCCAACGATTCAACCAGCACCCCCCCCCCCACCCTACCCCCCCACCCCACACCAAAATCACAAGTTTCCCAAGCTACTTTTAGAAATTGACAAAATTTGTTCTTACCAATAACTTAAAATGATGTGAAATACCACACACCCATATATTTACATTAACAGAATAAAAACAACTAAAAACTATAGAATAACAAAAATGGAAAAAAACTAAAAAAACAAAAATAAAGTGAACAAACATAGACAATGTATTATAAAACACTTCGCACCAACCATGATAATAGTGTCCGTCAACGAAACTTCTCTTCAATGTTGTAAAAGTCTGGCAATATAAACTAAAAAACCTAATTCCTCTTATTCACCTCACACTCCCTGTGCAGTCACAATCACTTTTCTCTCCCCCCTTCCCCCCCACCATTAAATACTTATTATTTCACCTGATTCTATAAATCTTCTAATATCACTGTTAATTCCTTCCATCCTCTACCAATCAAAATCCTACCAAAAAAAAAAAAACCCCAACCAAAATAACCAAGAACCATCAACGGAACATCCCCACATATACACCACCCAACTAACAATCACACAACAAAATCCATGTTTTCGATACGACACACGAAAAAGGGTAGTGTGAAAGTACTATAAAACTCTTATAGAAACTCCGTAGGGTGCAAAGAATTTTCTTTTCACTCTATATTATCATTAACTCGCTAATTTTTTTTCTGATCCTTGAGATCTATCCGTTTCTATTTTCTTTACATTCAGTAAGAACCTTTGTTTTACTATGTGTGTTACCGGAAATAATGTTACATTTTTTCTTGCATAGGGTGGTTTTTACATAGTAACGATAAATCTGAACGACATAAAAGTAGCACTGTGTACACAATTGACCGCAAACAACATGAATAATGTTAAACGTATAAAATACTTAACCTGAAATAACACATATTTAACATGGTTAACAAATATAAATGTAATTCACACAAATCAGAGGACTAATTTAAATCATACATAAAGTGCCGAAGAAATGTAGAAAATGAGTGGGTAAAGAACAGATACTAGAACGGTAGAAAAACTATATGAGAATCATAATATTAAAGAATACAACCATCTAAACGATAAAATATATCATCAATAGATCCGAGACCACGCCACCCAAATACTAGATAATAAACTTAATATAAACTCTTCGCGAAAAGAGACACCAAAAAAACGTTAGCACTATTTCCGAATGAAACCCGTAGAGTCATAACGATGTTAGTCCCGAAGCAGCATAACAAGTATGTAAAAACGCCCAAAATCAAGGCACATCGTATTATCTACCATGAGCGTTTGAAAAACCCACGTGATTATTGTACTAGGTTTATCTATCTCTACTCTTGATCACTAGCACCACTATCACAAACTATGGAACTTTTAGCAGCAAGACTAGTAGTCGAAGAAGAAAGTAATTCAAATTTATTTCAAAAGGTGTGTATACGAAATGAGAGTAGGAATCATATCAAAGGGAAAATTCAAATTGTTTTCATATTACAAAAGAACATCACCCTCCTAATGGATGATTAGAGGGTATTCTACTATGAGAAAGAAGGTCCATCGCCATCCTATCCTTTATTTCTCCACTTCTAGTCGCTAATCTATTGGTAATTATGCTTATTTTTTCATCTTTAAAATAAAGCATTAATACACCTTATTACATAACTAACCGTCAAGCTACTTTATACTAAACAAAATAAAGACTATTAACTAAATATAACTAAACCACATAATCGACACTTTTTATGAACCTAACACTTCTCATATTTCCAAAGATCTTCTTAGTGTGAGAGGGTGCAATATAAATTCTCTTGTGACTTGGCAACCCATCAAGTTGTATATTCAAAAACACTTGTACAAACCTTGGATACATTAAAAATTTCCCAAACAAATTATCCAAGTTTCTAACCATACTTTCAAAAATGTATTTTGAAAAGTTAAATTTCTGATTTGTAGCTAAGCAGATAATTGCAGATGCCATAGTGCTACTAAACTCATTCCATGCAGTAGTCTTTGAACTTAGGCATTGTAAAATAGTATAAATAAAAAATTTCCATTGTGGGGAAAAGAATGCCTTATAGAAAGTAAGCTTTTGTGAAATCTTCTCATACCCCATCCTTGTAAGTTCTTTAAAAATGGTAGAGTTTGATAAATAATCAATACCTTCAGCATCTTCTAGTTGAAGATCTCTTCTAACAGTTAATTATGTGACAATTATCTTCTTACCATCAACTAGGGCATGTAACTGAACTTCCCCATTAATAGTTTTGGCCTTGCCAGTAGACCAAAACTGTTCGATACACGAAGTATATATAGTAGGATTAACGGTTAAAGCATACTTTATGGGGCGTACATTAAAAAAATCCACTATTTGTTCAAACCCATCACTTTCTTCGGGTTTAGACAAAAAAGCAACCATATTGTGAGTATCTGCAAACTTTAGATTCGACATTTGTGTTGGGTATTGATAATGGATGATAAAATTAAGTTAGGGTTTGTAGTTAGAGAGTATTTGAAAGATTGAAATCGATTAAATGATTGATTGAAACCCTTAATCGAAGTATTTATGAAAATACCCTTAACAACATTAACTTAGAACCAGCAGTAGTAAGTTTTATGCCTAGCAGCATTAACTTAGAACCAGCAGTAGTAAGTTATGCCTAGCAGCATTAACTTTGAGTCACCAGTATTAACTCCAATTCCATTCCAAAAAGCTTTTCCATCATCAATCTAACACTTTTCTTTGCTTTTATTGTGATATTCCTTCATTTGGGGTTCCCTCCAAAAATAACATATCCTCCATCTATCTCTTCATAGTCTGTAAGATAGGACATGTTCCATGTCATGTGCCTTGAGCATCCACTATCAATCACTCATTGATCCTATAAATCCATTTGTGGATTGCCCTGCACATTAGATAAGTAAATCAGTTTCTTTTGGGAACCCAAGCCATCACTGACTTGGATCTGCCTTGTGCATCAC
>BQNB010107000.1:5120-23263 GCA_026074375.1 Tanacetum coccineum | reverse complement strand
AACGACGCAATAAAAAATCGGCGTACGGTAAGTAAAAAAAAACAAACATTTAAACATGAGGCCCAACACATAAGCCCATATAAAAAAAACCAAACTATTAAACATGAGACCGTGAAAATAAATTAGCACAAGAAAAAAAAATGCTATAAAGACCGAAAAAATAAACCCACACAAAATACAAAAAAAATATTTGTGTCCCGCAACAACGCGTGAAAAATTAACGCCCGTAGCAACGCGCGGTAATCTTGCTTGTTAATCTGTATCTAGAAACTGCATTGAAGTAATTGATCGTATGACCTGTCTACAATAAATGTAAGTAAAAGTAGAATGTTCTCGTCTTGACCCATTTGCTTTTACCTAACTTTTATATTTGACTCATTTGACAGCATACAATCAAAATCGACAACTTCATTATAGTGGTTCTTTGTCTATATTACTTATCATTTCGGGTAATACAAGAGTAAAAGTTCATTAAAAAATTATGTAATCAAATTAAGTAACTCTTCCATTTCAGTAGTCAAATCTAATCGGTTAGTATTGTACTTTCATTAAAAAGTCTAATTTTAACCCCTCTAATTTATAATTTGTCATATTGAGTTATGCTTGAAATATCACGATTGAATATCTTAAATAAAACCACTACATTATGTAGTTCGATGACAAAAATAAAACTACACATTGCAAAATAATCTGAGCCACCTTTAACACAAATTTCTAGCTCCGTCTCTAATAATAATATTTATATATATGTCATTGTTCTAATTTGTATGTGTATATTTTTTATTGTACTCTATTGAAAGATGATGATAATTTTTAGTAGGGTTTTAGTCGTAGAATAACAATGAACTTTTTCAAATATACCGATTTCGTATGTGTACTTTTGAAAAGTTGTACAGTAATAATGAACTTTCATAAGTTTTCTAATTTGTATATTTTAATGACGTGTCACGTTACAAATGATGCCACGTGTCAGTCTGTCAACTATGACACGTCATCAAAATGTGCTAAATGGAACACATATGAAAGTTCGTTGCTATTGTACAACTTTTGAAGAGAACACATACCAAATCGATACATTTGGAAAAAATTGTTGCTATTCTACGACTGAAACCCTTCTTAGTAACTAGGGTTAAGTTTTTTGTTGATTTTGTTAGGGTTTATATTAAGTAATTAATCATAAGAGAGATTGCAAAAATGGCCCTTATGGTTTGGTCAAATTGCAGATTTGGTCTATCGAATTTTGAAAGTGCAAAAAAGGTCCGTATTTTGAAGGTTTGATTTCACTTTTGGTCTTTGGTCGAACTAAAATGACTAAAATACTCCTACGTTCTTTTTTTATAGTTATTTTCTTTTAAAAAATACATTTTTATTTATCTTTTAATAAATCAAAACCTTCTCATCTCTCGACCAACACAACTCCCACCACCACCACCATCACCATCGGGATCTCTCCAACACCATCAAAACTCACCACCGCCAACAGACCCACTTCAGTTGCACCCCTTTTTACCACACCCAAATCCTACGAAAAAAACAACAACCATCATTAAATCCAAATCCCGACCATCACCACTACCTTTTCTCATCACCCATCAACATCAAGAATCACAACAACAATGGCAAATTGACTGACTTAAATATCCAACGAAAAAACAACAAATAGTATCTCGGCTTCTCACTAAATTTTTGTAAATCGTATGATTTTCTAATAAAAGTAATGTTTATAATAATAATAATAATAATAATAATAATAATAATAATAATAATAATAATAATAATAATCAAACTTTTTCTCTCTTTACTTATGTATCTTTCTCTCTTTCTTCATACAAACAATCACCACCAACAACTACCTCACCATCAACCATACCACAAACCCCACTACCATACCCGCCACCTAAACCCCCCATCACTACCTACCTAAACCCCCACCACCGCCACCTACCTCCACCACTGCGACCATAGCGCCTTCCAAACCCCACACCAAACACTAACCCTTTAGCAATTTTTTTAATTTTTCAAACAAAAATTCAAGAATCCTCAATATTTACAAAAAATAAAAACCCTAACAAACACAACTAGATCTAAAAATTAGTTAGATCCGAAAGTTGTTAAACATAGATCTCTGGCTGAGCCCAATATCTCCGACCACTGTTGGATTCGGATTTTCACCAAAGCACAAATCCAACGCTTTTGACAAAGCTGAGAATGGCTGATTCATAAAGTGTCCAGTTTTTTTTCACTTAATTTTTCGTTAAGTTGGAACGAGAATTGCTAAAAAGAAAAAAGTGTATACACACAAATGCTAGTCGTTGCTTAAATAGAACTGCCAAAAGAATATGCTAGCGATGCCGTTGAGGACATAATCGTGAGTTTTAATTGAAAGCGATTTAAATAATTGCGGGTCTTGATTTTGAAAGTGGATTTCACAACTTTTCCATATTGTTTCTTGACAACATTGGTAGAGTTGTGGTCAAAGAAAACGGATTTTACTGACATTTTAATATATAGTGTGTAACATTTGCCCTTTTGTGTTTTGAATATTTTATTTTTAGTCCTTTGACTATTTGACTTTTGTCGGTTTATTCAGATAATGTACCGTGTTGACGGTGGTGATTTTGTTGAAAATTGTAGTAATTTATGGTTATTTGTGAATAATAGTCCTTTTTAAAGGTTATTATTGTGTTATTTGCATTCCGGGTGGTTTGACCCGTGAATTTTGAGAAATGTCGAAAAACGAGTCCTGACACGTCCGTTAATGTCCAAATGAGTTTTGAAGGGTTTAAAGTGAAAATATATAGTGTAAATACTCTAGGCTAATGGAAAAGTATTTTTAAGGTGAATAAAAATGCTAATTAACTTTGGAGTTTTACGAGCTTTTAAGTGATTTCGACACGAAAAGAAAGACCCGAGACCCCATAGGATCCCGTGGCCGGTTATATGACAAGAGAAGGAGACATGATGGCTTAATTTTAGCTAACCTTGTCTAAAATTTGTACATAAGATGCTTTCCACTCTCCATTTCATCATAATCCTTTTTCATTTACAAAAAAATAAAACACACACAAGTGTGTGTGTGCTTTATTCGTCCGCCACCTAAACCACCACAAACACCATAAATTTTCCAACTTTGATCGAAAACGTGATATTCCGGGTTGATACGAGTATTTGGGGATTCATTTAAACAACGTTTGGGTTGTCCGGTTCGTGTCGAAATCTACATTTTTGAAGATTTTCTTGTAAGTTTTTAAATTTAAGTTTCGCTTGTCCTTTTGAGTTTATATTGATGCATAGATGTTAGTTGTACAAGTTGATCGTTGTAAAAATTGATTTTTGGACGCGAAACAGATATATAAAGGGGTGTTTGGTTCGTCGGACATAAAAAGAAAAGGAGGGGTTTTTGTAGTTTTGATATTGTGGTCGTGATGGTTGAATAACATATGTTGCTAGATAGCTTATTTTTTATAGTAGCTTGTATAGCTTATTTAGGGCTTATTTTTAAGCTATTGCTTGGCTTATTTTGGACTTAAATGCCACGTCCTTTTTCAAAATCACAAGAGAAGTGATTTTTGACTATTTTTGTGATATGGCGTATGTTTATGGACTATTTTTATAACTTATGGTGGTAACCAAATGCGATACGTAGCTTATTAGCTTATCTTCAAACTTAATATATGTATTGTGAAGCTTATGGACTCACAGCCCAATAAGCCTATTTAAGCTGTGGCTTAATGGGAAGGCTTATTGTGGTCCGAATTATTTATTACTTATTAGTATGAGCTTATGTATATACATGGGCCTTGGTTTTGGACTTGGATCGTATTTTGGACTTATAAATATCTTAATAGACCCTTGTTGGGCCTTAAAGCCCAATAAGCGATATTTAGTCGTTATAAGAGTTTTAACGGACTTTAGAAAGTGAAAATGTATTTACGAAGTGGTATTGAATGATATTTTGGAAAAACGTTTTAGTAAACGTTAAAGATTGAGATTTTGGAATTTTGTCAAAAAGTGTCGAATTGATGAAAAGTGTTGAAATAAAGGTTAAAAACCTTGGAAAACGTTGTGTGAGCGTACGGGTCATGTCAAAATTTCGTAAAAAGTTTATACTTAGAAATTTTACCTAAAAACATGATTTTTGAATTTTAAGTAATAACATATTATTTAATTATTTTATTTATTTAATAAATTCACTAAATGACGAAAAATATAATTTTTCCCAAAACTTCTCAAATATGTTTATTATGAGAAAACGTTCCATTTTCAACTCTAATATGATTATTTTCACGGTGATTAAGGTTACTGAATGGACTTACCGAGATATATTTATAATTATTAATTATAAATATTTACGTTTATTACTTATCTATTTTCTCTAAATAGTATAAGTATGTATTATTGAGTAATGGGATTGATATGATTGTTGGGATATGTCGTCAACCGTCACACCACTAAATTGTTATGAGTAATTGTACAAAACTAAACTCTATGCATAAACGTTAAGACTGTTTTAGAAACGAATGATTAAAATGGGACATTAACTGGACTAGGTCGTGTGCGGGCGTCGTTGCATTTGCTTGTGTGATTGAGATTTGGTTACTAAAGACTTGCTTGAGGTGAGTTCTCGTAGCCCCATTTTTTACTGTCTTTTCCGTTGGGGGAAAATGATACTCAAATGTGTTTTGAAATGTTTTGAATTGATCTGTGCGAAATATGGTTTTATTTTTGGTACAAGATATGTGCTTATGACTGCTATGTGAATATTATGTGCTGCATAATTGTTTGGATTGGATGGGTACGCCTACCCAATATTTGTATGATTGTTTGGATCGGATGGATACGCCTACCCAGTATTTGTGTGATTATTAGAGCGGAAGGGTACGCCTACCCTAGTTTGTGTGTGGTCCTGCTATAATTTAGTGCTCCAGCTGGTAGGCCCTTTAGGTGCGTAAGTGACATATGGTATTTGATTAGCGGGATGCTAAGTCATGGTTTGTTTGCATATATTCACTGTCATATAGCACTATTGTGCACTGTTTTGAAATATTGGCACAGCTTTTGGGTTTAAGGTCAAACCTATGAGCTCACAAACATTATTGTTGACGTTTTCGAGTATCATTTTTAGGTGAAGTGAAAGAGGAATAGGTTGGTGATATGTGATAGCAGACTTAGAAGTATCCTGAGTGTTGGTGTTATGTGATAGCAGACTTAGAAGTATCCCCGTGTGGATTTCTCATATGAAGTCTTGCTTGTTTATTTTATTTGGTTTTAGTATTTGGAAGATTTTTGTTTACGTTTGGATTTGGACCCCAGTGTGGGCTATTGGTATTGTTAGAGTTTATGGATTTGATTGTGATTTGTGGAACATAGCTTCCGAGGTTGTTCGGAGGTTGATGGTCTCATAACACTTGATTTTTATGCATTATAGTTTTCTCTATATTGTATCTTGTGTTAGTTTGATTCATTATGTTTCGCTCCCGAGTTTCTTGTTTTGTTTATGGGGTGTGACAGATTGGTAATCAGAGCCAAAGTTATAGAGAACTAGGTGGGTTGTCCTAGACTATAACCTAAGATCTGTTATTTAGTTACGTATAAGATCTATGTGCACTGTGTTCCGCTTTTGCTTGCTTTCGCGTGTTAGCGGTTTAGTGCTTTAGTTATGTCAGTCATTGAAATGTGTGAGCTTAATATTGAGTACGACTGGGAAAGGACGCGGATATAAATACGGTGGCCAACATATGTTATATACGTATCACAACTTAATTGTAAGCTTGTATTATATTACACACAAATTGACGTTGGGACACCATAAGGATGAATTATGTGTTATAGTTTATATATATAGTAAGTTATTCTATATTATGTTAGTCTTCCACCTACCTAACGTGCCATGTTACTCACCTCGTATGGATAATGACCGCCAAGGATGAGACCCGAAGTATGACGGCTTGTTGCGAATCTCGAGGAGGGGGGAACGGCGTGGGGTAGAGTAGGAGGTGGGAGGGAGTAGAGGACTGGGGACGGGTAATGTGAGAGGTGTTGACGAATTGAATGGTCAAAGGAATGACTAGGGGTCGGAAGTCAATGGGAATGTAGAGGGAGTCAATGGGGGTGTAGGAGGAGCACCCGACTTATCGAAAATCATTGCTTGACAATTACAGAACCTCTTACACGCCATTTTAGCTCAGGTTGGTAACCAATGAAATGTTGGAAATCAAAATGGTAATGTGGTTAATGAGAACGTTCAGGAGAACGTTAGGAATGTGTTAGTGAATGGAAACTGGGTAGGTTCTTCATATAAGGAGTTCTTAGCTTGTAACCCTAAGGAATATGATGGTAAGGGAGGTGTTGTAGTTCTTACTTGATGGCTTGAGAAAATGGAGTCCGTGCAAGATATGAGTGGTTCTAGTATTGACCAAAAAGTAAAATACACTGCTGGTTCACTTATGGGTAAGGCTTTAAAAGTGGTGGGAACTTTCAAGATCGCACGCTAAGCCGGGAAGTTGCTGTTAGTATGTCATGGAATGACTTTAAGTTTATGATGATAGAAGAGTTTTGTCCTAGTCATGAGCTGCACAAAGGTTAGAAACTTGAGTTGTGGAAATAACGCTATGGTAGGGTGAACTTGCTGCGTTTAGTGATAGGTTTCATGAGGTTGGCTTCACATAGTAAACTCTTGAAAAGTATGAAGATTAGGAGGTACATGTATGGTCTTTCCCACAGATTTCGTGGGATGGTTGGTAGGCAACGTAGCCAAAGGACTTACAGAAGGCTGTGCAGATTTTTGGTGCAATGACCGATGAGGCTGTTAAGAATGGATTCTATGAAGAAGGTTAAAGAAAAGAGGACTATGTGGGGGACCTAGCTCAGGATAAGAATGGTAGGGTTGATAATAAGAGGACCAGGACTAGAAATGCTTTTGCTACTATCACAAACCTTATAGGAAGAGAGAATACGAGTGCTTAGCCCAAGTGTACCACCTGCAACCCCTACCATGCACCCAGAGGGCCTTGTCGTACATGCTTTAACTGTACTGGCCTGGGTCATTTGGCAAAGGATTGTAGAGGCGTGCGTAGGAAAGTGAATCTTGTCAATGCTAGAAACCCAACTGTTAGGTCATGTTACGAGTGTGGTAGTACCAACCATGTCAGGTCAGCTTGTCCTAGATTGAATAAGGCACAAGGACCAGGAGGAAATCGTCCAAACTAAGTTGTTGCTAATAAAGAGGGTCGGGGTCGTGGAAACCAAGGGAATTAAGCTAGGGGTAAGGCATTCATGTTGGGAGCAGAGGAAGCTCGCCAAGATCCAAACATTATGATGGGTATGTTTACTTTAAACAATCATTTTGCCACTACATTGTTTGACTCTGGTGCCGACTATAGTTTTGTTTCCACTACTTTTATACCCGTGTTAGGCATAGAGCCCAATGAATTAGGTTTCAGATATGAGATTAAGATAGCTAGCGGGCAGCTAGTAGAGATTGATAAGGTTATTAAGGGTTGCAAACTAGAAATCGAGGTCATGTCTTTGACACGATTTGTTACCTTTGGCATGGGGAGTTTTGGATGTGATAATAGGTATGGTTTTGGTTGTGCTAATCATAAGAACTGAAATATTTTATCATGAGGAAAGTAGTAAGGATACCACTACTAGATGGCAAGGTGATTAGAGTATTGGAAGAAACAGGAAGAAAAGATGAGGCAACTAATGAGTGTTAAGGCTAAAGAATGAACAGATAGTTATAGTAGTAGTGAGAGATTTTCCTGAGGTATTCCCGGATGACCTATCTGGATTTCCGCCTGTTCAGGAAATTGAGTTTCGAATCAAGTTAATCCCTGGAGCAACACCAGTAGCAAAGTCCCCTATCATTTGGCACCTTCTGAATTGGAGGAGTTGCCGGGACAACTCAAGGAACTCCAAAACAAAGGTTTCATTTGACTAAGTTCATCGCCTTGGGGAGTGCCGATATTGTTCGTTAAGAAAAAGGATGGTTCTTTTAGGATGTGTATTTACTGTAGAGAATTAAACAAGTTGACTGTTGAGAATCGTTATCCGCTTCCTAGTATTGTTGATCTATTTGACCAACTGCAAGGGTCACAGTTTTTCTCAAAGATAGATCTTAGGTCTGGACACCATCAGCTAAGAGTGCATAAGGATGACACTCCAAAGACTACGTTTAGAACTAGTTATTGACATTTCAAGTTTACAGTAATGCCCTTTGGTCTGACTAACGCACCAGCGGTATTCATGGATTTGATGAATAAAGTTTGTAGGCCTTATCTTGATAAGTTTGTGATAGTATTTATAAATGATATCTTAATCTACTCTAAGACTCAGGAGGAGCATGTATAACACTTAAGGTTAGTCTTGGAACTGCTCAAGAAGGAGAAACTGTATGCTAAGTTTTCTAAGTGTGAATTCTGGCTAAAAGAAGTATAGTTTCTTGGGCATGTGATAAATGGTAATGGGACTCATGTAGACCCTAGTAAGATTGAAGTTGTTAAGAATTGGAAAGCCCCTGGAACTTCGTCTAAGGTTCGTTCATTCTAGGATTGGCTAGATACTACCATAGGTTCATTGAGAACTTTTCTAAGATAGCTAAGCCTCTTACTATCTTGACTCAGAAGTGTAATACATTCGATTGGGGTGAGGAACAGGAATTGGCATTTCAAACTTTAAAGGATAAGTTGTGTAATGCGCCTGTTCTAGCTCTCCTCAATAGACCAGAAGACTTTGTGGTATATTGTGATGCGTCCGGGTTAGGACTAGGTTGCGTGTTGATACAGAGAGGTAAAGTGTAGCAAATGCATCTAGGCAGTTAAAGATTCATGAAAAAGGGGGGGGGTTAATGAGATGAATTATACGACCCGTGATTTGGAACTGGGTGCAGTCGTGTTTGCGTTTAAGATTTGGAGACATTATCTATATGGGACAAAGAGTGTCATTTATACGGATCATAAGAGTCTTCAACATATCTTTAATCAGAAAGAGTTGAATATGCGACAACATCGCTCAATAGAGTTATTTAGTGATTATGACTGTGAAATTCGCTACCATCCTAGTAAGGCGAATGTGGTGGCTGATGCCCTAAGTAGGAAGAAAAGAGTAAAGCTTAAGAGAGTTAGAGCTATGAATATGACCCTTCAGTCGAGTATCAAGGATAAGATGCTAGCGGCTTAGAGTGAGGCTGTGGATGAGTCTACAGGATTACAAAAAGGTTTGGACGATATGATAGAACAAAGAAGTGATGGGACTTTGTACTACCTGGATCGAATATGGGTACCTTTAAAGGGCGATGTAAGAACCCTGATAATGGATGAAGCCCATAAGTCAAAGTACTCTGTACACCCAGGAGATGATAAGATGTATTACGATTTGAGAGATAGGTATTGGTGGCCTGGAATGAAAAAGGACATAGTTGAATATGTTAGTAAGTGTTTGACTTGTTTAAAGGTTAAGGCTGAGCATCAAAGGCCATCTGGCTTGATCCAGCAACCTGAGATCCCTGTATGGAAATAGGAAGGAATAACTATGGATTTTGTGACTAAGTTGCCTAGGACTAGTAGTGGGCATGACACAATCTGGGTCATTGTGGACCGATTGACTAAGTCTGCTCATTTTTTACCTATGCATGAGGATTATAAGATGGATAGATTGGCTTGATTATGTTTGAATAAGATAGTTGCTAGACATGGTATGCCGATCTCGATCAAATCAGATCGTAATAGTCGTTTCACATCAAGGTTCTGGCAGTCAGTGCAAGAAGCATTAGGAACTCGGTTAGACATGAGTACAACTTATCACCCTCAGACCGATGGTCAGAGTGAGCGTACTATTCAAACTTTGGAAGACATGCTTAGAGATTGCGTCCTGGACTTCGGTGGAAGTTGGGATGTTCATCTTCTATTGGTTGAGTTTTCGTATAACAATAGTTATCATTCTAGTGTGAGATGTGCTCCGTTTTAGGCATTATATGGTAGAAAGTGTCGTTCACCAATTTTATGGGCTGAGGTCGGAGAAGGTCAGTTAATAAGACGTGAGTTAGTGCAAGAGACTACTAGATCTCGCAGATTAAGGACAGACTTAAGGCTGCACGTGATCCTCAGAAAAGTTATGCTGATAAGAGGAGGAAGCCTTTAGAGTTTAGTGTAGGTGACTATGTTTTGCTCAAAGTGTCGCCTTGAAAAGGTGTGGTATGATTTGGGAAGAAAGGGAAACTAGCACCTAGATTTGTTGGACTGTTTGAGATTATTGAAAAGTAGGCCCCGTAGCCTACATGTTAGATTTGCCTAAGGAATTGAATGGTGTTCATGACACGTTCCACGTGTCGAACCTTAAGAAGTGTTTGACTGATCCAATACTGCAAGTGTCTTTGGATGAGATCCAAGTTGATGCTAAGTTGAATTTTATGGAAGAGCCTGTGGAAATTTTGGAAAGAGTGTTTAAGAAGTTGAAGCGCAGTAGGATCGCCATCATCAAGGTTCGGTGGAATTCGAAACGTGGCCTTAAATTCACCTGGGAACGTGAGGATCAGATGAAATTGAAGTACCCGCGTTTGTTTAGTGATGTTTGTGGCTGAATTTCGAGGACTAAATTATTTTAAGGGGGTTAGAATGTAACCTTTGCCCTTTTTGTGTTCTGAATATTTCATTTATAGTCCTTTGACTATTTGGCTTTTGTTAGTTTATTCAGATAATGTACCGTGTTGACGGTGGTGATTTTGTTGAGAATTATGGTTATTTGTGATTAATAGTCCTTTTTAAAGGTTATTTTGTGTTATTTGCATTTTGGGTTATTTGACCCATGGATTTTGAGAAATGCCAAAAAACGAGTCTTGACACGTCCATTGATATCCAAATGAGTTTTGATAGGTTTAAAGTGAAAATATGTCGTGTAAATACTCTAGGTTAATGGAAAAGTATTTTTAAGGTGAATAAAAATACTAATTAACTTTGGGGTAAATTTTACGGTTGAGTTTTACGAGCTTTTAAGTGATTCCGACACGAAAAGAAAGGCCCGAGACCCCATAGGATCCCATGGCCGGTTATATGACAAGAGAAGGGGACATGATGGCTTAATTTTAGCTAACATTGTCTAACATTTGTACATAAGATGCTTTCCACTCCCCATTTCATCATAAACCACCACAAACATCATAAAAATTTCAACTTTGATCGAGAACGTAATATTCCGGGTTGATACGAGTATTTGGGTATTCATTTAAACAACGTTTGGGTTGTCCGGTTCGTGTCAAAATCTACATTTTTAAAGATTTTCTTGTAAGTTTTCAAATTTTAATTTTGTTTGTCCTTTTGGGTTTATATTGATGCATAGATGTTAGTTGTACAAGTTGATCGTTGTAAAAATCGATTTTTAGAAACAAAACGGATATATAGAGGGGTGTTTGTTCGTCGGACATAAAAAGAAAAAGAGGGGTTTTCGTAGTTTTGATGTTGTGGTCGTGATGGTTGAATAACATATGTTGCTAGATAGCTTATTTTTTATAGTAGCTTGTATAGCTTATTTCGGGCTTATTTTTAAGCTATTGCTTGGCTTATTTTGGGCTTAAATGCCACGTCCTTTTTCAAAATCACAAGGGAAGTGATTTTTGACTATTTTTGTGATATGGCGTATGTTTGTGGACTATTTTTATAACTTATGGTGGTAACCAAATGCGATGCGTAGCTTATTAGCTTATTTTCAAGCTTAATATATGTATTGTGGAGCTTATGGACTCACGGCCTAATAAGCCTATTTAAGTTGTGGCTTAATGGGAGGGCTTATTGTGGTCCGGATTATTTTCTACTTATTAGTATGAGCTTATGTATATAAGTGGACCTTGGTTTTGGACTTGGATCGTATTTTGGACTTATAAATATCTTAATGGACCCTTGTTGGGCCTTAAAGCCCAATAAGCGATATTTAGTCGTTATAAGAGTTTTGACGGACTTTTGAAAGTGAAAATGTATTTACGAAGTGGTATTGAACGATATTTTGGGAAAAACGTTTTAGTAAACGTTAAAGATTGAGATTTTAGAATTTTGTCGAAAAGTGTCGAATTGATGAAAAGTGTTGAAATAAAGGTTAAAAACCTTGGAAAACGTTGTATGAGCGTACGGGTCATGTCGAAATTTCGTAAAAAGTTTATACTTAGAAATTTTACCTAAAAACATGATTTTTGAATTTTAAGTAATAAAATATTATTTAATTATTTTATTTATTTAATAAATTCTCTAAAAGACTAAAAATATAATTTTTCCCGAAACTTCTCAAATATGTTTATTATGAGAAAACACTCCATTTTCAACTCTAATATGATTATTTTCACGGTGACTAAGGTTACTGAATGGACTTACCGAGATATATTTATAATTATTAATTATAAATATTTACGTATATTACTTATCTATTTTCTCTAAATAGTATAAGTATGTATTATTGAGTAACAGGATTGATATGATTGTTGAGATATGTCATCAACCATCACACCACTAAATTGTTATGAGTAATTGTACAACGCGCCTAAACCTTATGCATAAACGTGAAGACTGTTTTAGAAATGAATGATTAAAATGGGACATTAACTGGACTAGGTCGTGTGCGGGCGTCATTGCATTTGCTTGTGTGATTGAGATTTGGTTGCTAAAGACTTGCTTGAGGTGAGTTCTCGTAGCCCTATTTTTTATTGTCTTTTCCGTTAGGGGAATCTGATACTCAAATGTGTTTTGAAATGTTTTGAATTGATCTGTGCGAAATGTGGTTTTGTTTTTGGGACAAAATATGTGCTTATGACTGCTATGTGAATATTATGTGCTGCATGATTGTTTGGATCAGATGGGTACGCCTACCCAGTATTTGTATGATTGTTTGGATCGGATGGGTACGCCTACCAAGTATTTGTGTGATTATTGGAGCAGAAAGGTACGCCTACCCTAGTTTGTGTGTGGTCCTGCCCTAATTTAGTGCTCCAGCTGGTAGGCCCTTTAGGTGCATAAGTGACATATGTTATTTGACTAGCAGGATGCTAAGTCATGGTTTGCTTGCATATATTCACTGTCATATAGCACTATTGTCCACTGTTTTGAAATATTGGTACACCTTTTGGATTTAAGGTCAAACCTACGAGCTCACCGACATTATTGTTTACATTTTTGAGTATCATTTTCAGGTGAAGTGAAAGAGGAATAGGTTGGTGATATGTGATAGCAGACTTAGAAGTATCCCGAGGGGATTTTTCATGTGAAGTCTTGCTTGTTTATTTTGTTTGGCTTTTAGTATTTGGATGTTTCATTTTAAGTTTGGATTATGGGCCCCTGTGTGGGCTATTGGTTATTGTAAGAGTTTATAGATTTGATTGTGATTTGGGACATCACTCGAGGTTGTTCGAGGTTGATGGTATTCGTAACACTTGAAGTTTATGCATTGTAGTTTTCTCTATTTTATATCTTGTGTTATGATTGATCATTATGTTGCGCTCTTGAGTTTTCGCCGTTGTCGGGGTGTGACATATTATGCTTTAATGACAATCCCTTTTAACTAACTAATTAGAGAGAATTGCAAAAATGGTCCTTATGGTTTGGCCAAATTGCAGATTTGGTCCGTCGAATTTCGAAAGTGCAAAAAACGTCCGTATTTTGAAGGTTTGGTTCCACTTTTGGTTAATGGTCGAACTAAAATAACTAAAATACCCCTATGTTCTTTTTTTATAATTTTTTTTCTTTTAAATAATACATTTTCCTTTATCTTTAAATAAACCAAAACCCTCCCATCTCTCCACCAACACAACTCCTACCACTACCACCATCACCATCGAGATCTCTCCAACACCATCAAAACTCACCACCTTCGACAGACCCACTTCAGTTGCACCCTTTTTTACCATACCTAAATCCTACGAAAAAAACAACAACAACCATCATCAAATCCAAATCCTGACCATCACCACCACCTTTTCTCATCACCCATCAACCTCAAGAATCACAACAACAATGGAAAATTAATTGTAGCAACCATTTGTAACAAGTTACACCGCAAGTTAAGTAAGCCATCTAAATATAATTAGTTAGTTAAAAGGGATTGTCATTAAAGTACAATATATATAAAATTTCAGCAAAGTCCGTTTTCTTTGACTACAACACTACCGATGTTGTCAAGACATAATATGGAGAAGTTGTGAAATCCACTTTCAAAATCAAGACCCATAATTATTCTAATCGCTTTCAATTAAAACTCACGATTATGTCCTCACCGACATCGCTAGCTTATTCTTATGGCAGTTCTATCCAAGCAACCACTAGCATTTGTGTGTGTACACGTTTTGCCTTTTTAGCAATTCTCGTTCCATCTCAACAAAAAATTAAGTGAAAAAACTAGACACTTGAAGAATTAGCCATTCTCAGCTTTGTCAAAAGCATTGGATTTGTGCTTTGGTGAAAATCTGAATCCAACAGTGGCCGGAGATATTCAGCTCAGTCGAAGATCTATGTTTAACAACTTTCGGATCTAACTAATTTTCAGATCTAGTTGTGTTTGGGGTTTTTATTTTTTGTAAATATTGAGGATTCTTGGATTTTTGTTTGAATTGAAAAAATTTGCTAAAGGGTTGGTGTTTGGTTGGGGGGTGGAAGGTGGTATGGTCGTAGTGGCGGAGGTAGGTGGCAATGGTAGGGGTTTAGGTAGGTAGTTGTGGGGGGTTTAGGTGGCGGGTATGGTAGTGAGGTTTGTGGTGGGTATGGTGGTTTATGGTTGGTGGTGAGGTAGTTGTTGGTGGTGAATGTTTGTATGAAGAAAGAGAGAGAAAGATATATAAGTGAAGAGAGAAAGAGATTTGATTATTATCATTATTATTATTATTATTTTTATTTATATATAATAATAATAATAATAATAATAATATATTATAGAAAAGGAGAAAATTAAAAAAAAGGGAACAAAAGGGTATTTCAGTCAGTTTAGTTCGACCAAAGACCAAAACTAGAACAATACCTTCAAAATACGGACGTTTTTTGCACTTTCAAAATTCGACGGACCAAATCTGCAATTTGGCCAAACGACAAGGAGCATTTTTGCAATTCTCTCATTATATTTAAACAAGTTTTTAGTGAGTTTATTTCATTTCTCCCCCTTTTGTAGAATCAAAAAGGCTTCATCGATGTAGAAGTATTAATTCGACGGAATAAACACTCTCCCTTGATATGTGCTCCCCCTTGTTCGAGGGCACCAAGGAATCGAGCTATGGTGACTTTGCTACAAAAGCAAGTTACAACGAGTAAAGGATATATATTTCTAACCATTAGCAATTGTCACAAAAAAAATATTTAGCAAGGGTATTAGATGATAATAAGTTATACTTATGTCACCAAGCATCACAATGTAGAACTAAAACTTGCAAAAGATAACAACTAGCAACATCATACTTAAAAGCATAAAACTGGAGTACATTAATTAAAGATAGATACTGTGTATAAAACACAATGTTGCAATCATGCATTAAACATAGGAAATAAACACTACAAATGTCCTAAAACTTCTTAAATGCCATAGAACTTGCTTGCAAATGATAGATGGATTTTTATTTAAAGCGAGAAAGACTAAACAAGTATTATGTTTAGTGGGTTGTTAGAGGTGAGTTTGGTGCGAAAGTGGTTGTTGTTGGATAGTTGCGAGGAACTTGAAGTGGTGGATATGGTCGGGTAAGAAGATACTCAATGCAATTAAGATCTTCACTCAAGGATAGGAATTATTTTTTAGTGTAGCGACAACAAGGACAATAACCAACATGATGTTCAACTTGGTCCAAAGTGATGGTATAAGGCATGTTTAATGGTGTTGGTGGTGGGTTTGCGGTTTGGTTTGAGAGTTGCATAACCAAGAGATTTGAAAGATCTTAAAGTTGATTTATTTCATCAACAAGTCTCTCTCTAGTTGGAGAAGGTGGCAGTTGAGGTTGAGTTTGATTATTATTGTGATTTCCTTGCAAGATGGCATCGACATAAGGATCAATGAGTAAAGGTGATTAAGGTTGAGGTGAAGCTTGGTTTGAGGATGTCATAGAAGGATTCTCTTTTGAAGGTTCATCGCAAGGAAATAGAGGTTGTGTAGGTTAACTTTGGTTGTCACTTTAGGGTGGAGAATGAGCTTGAAGAACCCTAGTCATATAGGGATCGATAAGTAGAGGTGAGTAAGGTGGTGGTGAAGTTTGGTTTGAGGATGCTATAGGAGAGTTTTCTTTTGGAGAGTCATTGAAGGGAGATGATTGTTTGGGCATTGGTGTAGGTATGTCGAATTCACTCGATGGATGCAATTACTCATTTTCTTTCTCCATACGGGTCTTACTGAAATTTTAGGTTTCTTGGAGACTTTAGATGGAGGTTTGTGGGAGGATAACATCAGAGGTGACAAGTTGAATGTGATGGAAGTATTGAGGATGATGATCAATTTATACTAGGAGGATGGGATAATTTAGGATAATTAGACATGGTTAAGAGTACAAATCCAAAGAATGTTTGTAAATTCTGGGAAAGAATAGTTGGGTCTAGGTAAAAGAGAGTCAAAAATCAAAAAGAGAACAGTAAACTTCGTCTGGTAGAGGGGCCACCACTTGGAAAAATCCAGGTTGTCCAGTTTTTTGTTTTCTGCTGAAATTTACAAGGAAATAGGTTTTTAGGAGATCATCTTGCAGCAAGTCCTAAAGCTTCATACCAACTAAGACATGCAAGAACATTTGATGTAATCACCTAGTAGTTTTGCAACGTATTTTTAATAACATTCGGTAATCATACAAGTTCATGTAGAATGACTAGAACTAACTAGGGAACAACATAAATATTAAAGAAACCTACATTAAACTAACCAAGATCATGTTGTGCAACATCAACAAGTAGTGATTTTAAGACTCATAATACTCTTACAATTAATAAGTCATGTACTAATTAACATTAGACCAATAGATATCACATCAAGTGATATTAATAAGGTTGAATTTAAGATCCTAAGATTTTTGCTACATAGTAAAGCGACAATAGTTATCATTCGTTACTGCTTGGAACTTGATTGCTTCCCATGCTTTTATCCTCACTAGGTGGTTCCCAATCTTCATCAAAGTAGTCTTCGTAATGTCCCATGAGAGCCATGACATGAGGAAAACTTTGATATTTAGATTTGAGTAGGTTTGGGTGAATGGAAGTTATATGACGAAATAAACGAGTGAGCAACATGACATGTGGCATTAGAGATTCGGGATTATTTTTAACGAATGACATTCGGTTGACAATGAAGTAGGCAAGATTGTAAGATTGGTGATTATTGATGCAATACATCATGTGACAAGAAGCCGCAGATATGTGATCACAAACTTCTCCGAGACTCAAGACGTTTTGTCAGAGTATTTCATCCCAAGTTTGCATATCGGCACAAAGTTCTATTTTATGGATTTTGTTTGAGAAGATGTTTTTGTAGAATGAATTTGGAGTTGTTTGAATGAATTGTTTTATTTGTTTGACGAGGGAATGAAAGTATGATATGGACCATCAATTTATTGGTAATTTTTAAGAGAATTAAGACAACATTCTTCCGAGTAAGAACATTGACCCTCATAAGGGATTTCAAGAATGTTGGTGAATTGTTCGAGAGAAAATATAAATTATTCGCTTAGTGCCCAAAATTTTACAAGGATAGTTCGATCAACGTCTCTTAAGATTTTGAATTGAGAGTAAAATTCTATAATGAATCTTGGACAAATTGCCTCATTTAAATTATAAATTTGTTGAAAGTCTATGGCACTAAACATTGGTTCAACCCTCCAAGGCAAGGTCTCATGTTCGAGTCTTGTCTAGGGCGATAGGGGTTTCCTCCCGCGTGTGTAAAGGGAAGGGTGCCATTGCCTTCTGGGCTGGACCCAACCTGGTTGTGTGGGCTCGCTACGCCTTCTGGGCTAGGGTCCATGTAGCCACAAATTGCTGTTCCAAAAAAAAACTAAACATTGGTTCAATGTCATCTTGGCTCAAGAATGTTGATTTGCAATACACCCTTCGTGAATGGTTTGAGATTCAGGTTTTGTATCGATCTTTTTAATTGTTTGAGAATATATGTTTCATTTGAGATTTTGGAAATATAGTTCTTGGTTAATTCAAGTTCGACTTGAA
>BQNB010106999.1:0-11082 GCA_026074375.1 Tanacetum coccineum | reverse complement strand
ATATTACCCCAGGTTACTTGACGAAGCAGTTACTTTCATTTCATATACTTTTGCCATCAATCAAATTTCCCTGTTAAGGTGAGTTCATAGCCACGCACTTCAATCTTTTAACTATTTTATAAACTCGCGAGGGGGATACATGCTATAAAATATGAATACAAGTGTTTTTCCATCTGTATGCTATCTTGATGCATTATTGCCTAAGTCCCTACTTTTGCCATTAAGACCCCACTATCATGAACCGTTAATTACTCTGCAGAGTAAGCGCGAATGCTGTGAATAAATCTATTTGGGACTGAACTCCCCCATTGGTATACTTGTACTTTTGGTAACCAAACATACTTTATTTGAATATCTATGCGGGTGTTTAGCAAAGGCACCCGTTAAGGCAACTACCTGTGATTATTGATTATCTCAAGGCTTTGTTGTCATGAGCTTAGGTAAATAATACTGTTTTCTATGATAATTATATCTGCATTGCAATTATTACTATCATGGGTGCATAACAACGTAACCCACTATTTATGATGACTTGCATTCAAACTGTTTATCATAAACCTATGAATTTCACTCAACCATTGTGTTGATCTTTTTAGCATGTTTATCTCAGGTAATTGAGCAACTTATGGCACGGAGTGGCACGGACTTGAAGATGGCTAAACTATTATCATTCAAACTTTATGTTTCTAGATTTTGGGACCTCTTTTTCTAAATTTCTGATAAATAAATGGATGATAACTAAATTTTCCAAAATGTCTCTTTATGGGTCGTTTTCTATGATTATGTTTGTTGTACTATGAAGTAATACCCCAGATTAGCTTTCGCTGCTATATTTGTCAAAATGGGGGTGTTACAAATTGGTGGAAGGTAGTGAAGTAAGAGCTAAAGCAGAGATAGCACAAGAGAGCAGTTTAAAGAGAGCAGGCACTAAGTTGGAACAAGTATGTATTAAGAAGCAAAAGGTAGATGAGGATAAAGAAACAGCAGAGCTTTAAAGACTAATAGAAGTTGTTCATGATATAGAGGAAGTAGCAATTGATGCTATTTCTTTGGCAACTAAGCCTCCAAGCATTGTTGACTACAAGATCCATAAAGAAGGGAAGAAAACCTATTACCATATAATCAGGGCTGATGGAAGTTCAAAGATGTACTTAGTCTTCATTCATATGCTCAAAAGCTTTGATATGGAAGATTTGGAAACCCTGTGGAAACTGGTTAAAGCTAAGCATGGATCAACAAGGCCAGAGGAGGGCTATAAGAGAGTGCTATAGGGGTGATCTAAGGACAATGTTTGATCTACATGTTGAAGATCAAGTATGGAGGAATCAACAGGATTACATAGTATTAGATTAGAAGCTATATGATTCATGTGGAGTACATTCATTGAGGAAGCAAAATGTGAACATTAATATGCTGGTAGAAAAGAGATATCCCCTTACACCTGCTACAATCACAGATATGATAAATAGGAAGCTGCAAGATGATCATTGGAATGAAATGTGTTATCAGCTTCTTAAGCTCATCATAAAACAACTCAAGAATCAATAAATTGTTTGGAAGCATCCTCCTAGTGATTAATGAAGCTTTTAATGAAGAAACTTGAGATTTTGAAGAAGAATATCAAGTTTAGGTTTAGGGAGGATTGTTGAGATTAAAAGACTTTCATGAATGATCTTGAAAGTTACTGATAGTATGGTTTGTGTTATATTAATGGCTCCGTAAAACTTGATGTGTTTAGTAATCTTAATGAAAAATATGCTAAGCAGTTAGTACTGCTAGTGTAACTTACTAATGCTAGTGTAACTTAGTACTGCTAGTATATGTTAGTACTGCTGGTGAAGATTGAAGAATATATTCTAAGTAGTTAATGCTGCTTGTATATAGTTAATGTTGTTGGTGTATAAGTTACTACTGCTGGTGCTAAGTTAATGCTGCTAGTACAAAGTTACAACTGCTCAAAGATTACAACTGCAGTAAGATAAAGATTGCTTGAAGATCAAGATTACTTATGAGATAAGGATTGTTATTTATAGAATAGATCTTTGAGAATATTCTCTAGTTTTTGTAATATATTGTAAATCGACTAGGACTCCTTGGTGTATAAAAGGAGGTCCTAGGGCATAGAGTTTGATGTTATCTTTTGTTTTGATATCGTTATAGCTTCAAGGTTTTGTAACCCTAATACTAGGAGAGTATTTGTATTATTTGTAATAATAATATTAGATCTTTTATTGTTGAAATTATATTGTTTTGTGTTACTGTTTCACTGAAGAATTCTTCTTATATTAAAAATTAGATTCCGCATAATCTTTAGTATTATCAAACAAAGTTTCTTATACTAAGTTGTGTTAGATTTATCTAGCATAACTAAACCTTAAACAAGCTTAAGGAATTGTCAAAGAAGTTAACTGGGATCAACACATCCGTTGGAATGATCCCATTGATGAAGATGATGATGAATCATTTCATTCCAACTCCTCATCTTTGTCCCAAAATATCACCTCATCGTCCAATATTGTCTCTAGAGTCCATCAAAACCCTCCTTCTGAAAGTCTTACTTTGAACACCATCTCTCGAAACCCTTTAATCTTCAAAACAAAAAACAACGAGAAGATGCTCAACGATTAAAGGGTTAGGTCAATTGGAAAGCTCTCAAGAAACTTGATGTGTGGAAACTGAAGTGCACATTGTTGGCACAACTACTAAGAAACTATTATTATTATTATTATCTTTCTTGATTAATACATTCTATTTTTTTCTTTTATTATTAAGATAGTAATGGCAAGTGATAATTGCTTTTGAACTTGGATATATTTTCCCAACGTTTACCATCGCTATGATTAGCAAAATAATTATAAATGTGACATGCGAACAATGACACTACTTGCTAAATGATTTGCATGCTAGTTTAGAACTACATATTATTGCCTGAATTAGTAGATTCTTGAATTTGGTAGATGCCGAAATCACTAGACTTAAGAAAAAGGAAAAACTAGAAATTTTCATTCTTCCAAAAAACGGCCCCCTTAAATACCCGGCGGCCCCCCAATATATTCGGGACCTCCTGGTAATATGGGACCGCCACCAAGGGGAACAAAAATTTTGAGTTTGCCTCTTTTTCTGTATCTTTGACCCTCCTACCTACATCATGTTTAGCAAAATCCTTGCGCACATCCTTTTCTATCACACATGCTTTGCACAGGTTTTAATACCCTTTTCATTATTTAAATCATCAAACCCTCACACCTTACTACCACCATCACCTTCTTCATCCTAATCTTCTTCATCATCAATGTCTTGCTCAACCACCATTCCAACTTCTCTAGAAAACCAAGGCTGTCAGTAAGACAAGTATGGAAACGTAAAACATCCACTCCAAAATCATCACCTCTTTCCCAAATTTGTAGCTCACCTCATCTTCTTCATGAGTCTACTGAAAATCTCTCACCATATCATAAATCCTTAAGAGATCAAATGAATCAACCAAACTCCACTACATCTCCCACATTCCTTGATTAACATACGAATTATCCATTCTGCATATCTTCACACCGCCCTTAACAAATTCATCTCCTTTTCATGCTCAAGTTGAGTTTCACTCAAGTTTTGGAATTGTTGCAAGTTTTCTAGGCACCAATTCCACTCCTTGAGAAATGAAATCAACTTCATTCACTTTCTTCCCCGTCTCATACCTCAAACTCGTACCCCTCCAAATCATGTGTCACCAACCTCATCTTTTTCCCTCTTTAATTAATTCATTCTCATATGATTAATCTACCTAAATAATCGACCTTTCATCTTTTGATTATGGCATCTTCTACTCTTCAAGAATTCAACTAGTGAGTTGATCTATGCCTTATTATGTCTCTATGATTATCTACTTTCTATTGTAATGCTTCATACAAATATTGTATGAATTTGTATTAGTCCGTATTATGATATAGTTTTTATTTTTGTGGTATATGAATGTATTAGTTGCATTTGCTATTGTATGAGTTTCTTGTTGGTTGAATGAAACTCTCTTTTGGGTGACTTAAAAATCATGTGTTGCTTTACAAGATAGTGTCTGTCACTTGTATTTCTAACCTTGTTTTATAGCACATAATTTTCGTAAGAACGATCCCTTGGTGCCCCGAACAAGGGGGGAGCATACATCAAAGGGGAGTCTTGATACCGTCAATTTTTTTTCTTCTACAAACAATCTCGACGATCAATCCTTTTTGGAATTCGACTAAAAAGGGGGTGATATGGAACAAAAACATTTAATAATTTGACCTTTCTTTAATTTTATTTAAAATGAGTTGATATGTTGTCATATCAAAAAGGGGCGAGATTGCTAATACAAATATGTCTATAAAACGTTTATTTATATTTTTGACCTTCAGTTTGATATCAATAACAAAATGTAAAAACGTTTACAATAAAATTAAACGTTTACAAATTATTAATCGTAAAATTCCATTTATAAGATTAGTGATCACTTAAGGTATATGAACAAACAAATCATTAAGCATGATTAGTGATCAAGAAAATATTTTTCTCATCCATTACATTTTTATGAAAGATTTTCAAACAATTAATTAAACAAATATTTTTTTTTTAATTAAAATGAAATGTTTTATAAAATCATTTAATTTGAATTCAAATTTTTTCTCCCCAAAACGAAAGCTTCTATACCAGATACAACATTCCCCACAAAGACAAAAAAGGGGAGCGGGGGTCTACTAGCGGCCCCTTTATAGGCCTGGCGGCCCCCATTATATCTTTGGACCGCCCCGGGTACCGCACGCCTAGTTACCGTTGGCTTTTCTTGTCTATAAATATTGGTCCACCCTTGCTGAAATCATACCTTGTGCATTACATTTTCATCCACAATTCTTTCTCTCTTTAAAAACCTTCTTTTTTCTCTTCACTAAATATCTTGATCTCTACCTCTTTGATCTTGTTTCAAGTGATCTAATCTCTTCTTCTCATCTCTTCCTTATCTTTTAAGTGCAAGAGAAGAACACTCGTATTCGCCAAGAAATGAAGTGTTGATTAGTGATCTCTCCTCCTTTCTTCTAAGTATCAAACCTCTATTGTAATTATCTTGTGTATTTGTGTGATTCGGATAGTGTGTAAATCTGATAGTGTATATTTAGTGATTGTGTATTGATTGTGAAGTGGTAGATTGGTTCTAGCTAAGATTAGGACTCGATATCTAGCTTAGTGTCGGAAAATAACGTAAGCGATGTATAAATAGTTTTCTAGCCTAACGGAGAGCTTTTGACTTAGTGAAATATCGAGTTGGGATACTCGAGGAGTAGAGTAGGGTGAAGAGGTGCTCCGTAGCCGACCACTATAAATCGTGGTGTTTCTGGTGTAGTTGTTACTTTTCCTTAATTTCATTTACATATTATTGTTGTTATCTAGTTTCAGTTTAGATAGTTATTGCTTATTCATATTGTGGATTGGTTAAACATATAACTCGGATCTAAACATTTTTTAAAGCAAACTTTTAAAACGTAAAACGAACCTGTAAACTATTAACCCCCCCCCACCCCTTCTTTAGTTTCCACACAAAATCACAGTAAATTCTTTGTATATAGTTATCAGAAAACAAAATATAAAATTTTATAAAAACTATTAAAAAGCAAATATTCAAATCAAAAATTTTAAAAATACCAAAAATAATCTTCCCCAAAAAGGTATCTGACAATCGATAACATTTACGCACCTAGAAAGGTTGATTAATATTGACACGGGTGTATAAATGAAGTTCGAGCGAGAGTTTTAAAAGTTTTCAAACATGTCTCTTCAAATTTTCTCTACGGCTTCTAAGTGAATGTTATCTTAGGACTCGGTCTCCAAAGAAAGGAAAATATTTTTATGTACATTTATCCTAAAACAACGGGAAGTTCATATCTTCTCGGTTTGAGCAAAGTCATAAAAATATTCAAGTTTTGTATGTTCAGCGATAGTACTAGGAATATGAATGTTCAATCGGATATATCTCTCATATTTTCCTGTTGAGCATAATTTTTTTCAAGATATTTTCATAAAGAAATTTTCAAAATCTTTCAAAATTGTGTGCTCAACAAGCTCCCACTTCAAGTTTTCACTCTAATCTTTTATTGAGGGGGAGTATTAATTTATAATAGAATGAAAACATGTGATATTAGTTCATTCGGCATGCATTCCTGTTCTCTCATTGTTTGGTTAGTCTAAAAGTGGATCAACGTACATTAACTTGTATTTTAATTCACTTGTTAAGTCAAAAATTGTCAACACATATGCAATTTATGAGGGGGAGAATAGTGATTAAAATGTGATCAAGATGGCTTAACATCAAATAAGATCTTTTAAATATAAGTGCATTCCTAACCTTGCATGCGCAAAACTCTATAAAATTATGATGTGTATGTGTAGGGGGGCTTTTCGGTGATATAGAAAGCTCTCAACGTGTATTAAATGATTTCTCGAACACGTGATTGATGGCCGCGCCGACTAGTTATGGCTTACTATGGAAAAATACCCAAGACCGACCAACTGTTGTGATCTACGGAGATATAAGGCGGTTAAGGTTAGGTATTTTGTTCCATGATCCATCAGAAACCGGAGGGAATTTACCCTGGGACATTCATTAGATTGAATAGGAATGTCCTTAGGGATGATTGAAAAAAAAAAGTAGTAAAGTGAGAATGGGAAGAATGTTATCCAAAGCATGAGTTATCACTAGAACATTCCAACCATGGCGATATATGGAGAGTTGGAATAACATTGAAGGGGTAAAGATGTGAAAATTTATTATAAGGATAAAGGTGTAAGAAAATAATCCCTCCATACCTCCTAGGCAAAAACGGGGTTAAGAGCATATAATTACAGTAATCACAAAGCTTGATTCTGGTATGGAATTATAAGTCATCATGGACCAGTAGTAGTGATGCAATGCACAACCAATCCGTGCTACTCAGGCTTCTCTATAAAGAAGTTTGTTTTATTTCTCACGTAGAATAACATGATTTGTTTAGCTTTCTTCATTCCGAGATCGTTGATATTGAAAAGGGTGGCAGTCGCTTCTTGCATCGATCACCAATTAAACAAACGTGCACTTATTAGAGTTCTAGAGCCAACAAGATCAATCAAAATATCTATAGGATTACAAATTTCCAATATACAAATGTTGTTCATAATCAAAAGATACACACTTGTGTAAGAGTCCTACGCATTTTCCTTGTGATATTGCCAGAAACTTTAGGAGTGTTTACTTGTTGTGGTGCTAAAACACACATATTTATAACCCTGTGAAATCACTAATAATCGGACTAATAACACTAAAATATGCTTAATTATATTGCAAATATGTTTATTTTGTGTTGTTATGTCTTGCGGGAACAAAGGAATGAAAACGAAGCAAAAAACGGGACGTTCGGTTATGATTGAGAGTTTACGTGTTTTTTGATCAATACGTGTCGGTTCTATTTCTCGGCATTCCATTGGAAAAGAGCACGAAAAAAATCAAGTTGTAACGGTGCATTCATTTCTTATTGCGAAGGCCCGACTCTATTTTTATGGGTCGAATCGAACCCATACTTGTCAATACTTAACGGCTCTGCGCCCATGACACTTTAAATAAATCCAATCCCATGACAAATCTCAAGCCTAGCAGTGGTACACATAATCCCAGCCCAAGATGGGAAGTTAGTATTCGGCCCAGCAAAGTTAAGTCCAAATCTGGTACTAGCTTATACCATACGCAGGTTATAAAACTGATGGGAAGGAGCAGATCACGTTATTTGGCATATCTTTTCATATCATTTTTTTATCATTTTTTTCATTTCGGTAGAATAGTTAGAGTAGCAGTAGCGTTGTTGAGATTGATTAGTTTGTCTCTTAGTTGTAATTTTACATTCCTATCTTTTGCAAAAGTTTATGTTTCAAATGATAATGATCGGTTTTTTGATTTTTTTTAAAGAAGGTTACCGAATGATTTTTTTAGGTTTGATGACTCGAAGGGTTGAATGATCTATCTTTATAGGTTTAGTTCTATTAGTTTTACTAGGTAGCTGCAATAACCACTCTCGGTCTTTGGACTGAGACTATAAACCCAACAAAAACAAATACTCTATGAACATTTTATTCTTCCATTTTAGCATTCGTTTAATAGCTGTAGTCTTTTTTGTTAATCAGTTTTTCACTTTGTTTCTTTTAGCATTATATTAAAATCTGTCAAGTTTTTAAATCTTTTGTTTTTTTATTCGTTGCTTTTTCACAATTCATTGGTTTTTGGTTATGATTCTGCTTTCATTTTGTTTACAAAATTTGCCTTAAATCTCATTGGACTAGTGTCTTCTATTTTGCTTTTAGAAAGAATTTAGCTTTATGGGCTTATAAGAATTGAACGGGCTATCAAAGAGGATATTGGTATATGAGTTTGAAGATTGGGTATAGATTAAAGTATGGCTTTGAGTTCATTTTGTTCGTAGTCTTCAATTTGGTAACTTCTAATCTCTTTTCTATTTTTATTTTTATTTCATTTTGTTTAGCTTATTTATTATTATTATTATTGCTTTACTTGTTGCTTGTAGTGTAGTTATGATCACTAGCGAGTATATTTTTATATGCTTGTTAAGTAAGTTGGTGAATAGTGAATTAAGTGTGATTAATAAAAAAGGTAAAATATTGATTAGTGATTTTTATTATTACTTAGATTATTGTTTTGGTTATTCGAGCGGGCAAAAGCCGTAAGAATAATTGGCATTATAACTAATTGATTGACCGAGACTTAAATACATAATGAACGAACTTCATGTTCGACTCAATATTTTGAGGCTAACAATATTGGTTCATCGATAAGGACTTAATTGTATATTTAATTCACACTTAAGGATCTAATCAATTCACTTAGCAAGCATATCTTTTATTATATATCGTTCTTAGTTTATTTGCTCGCTATTTGTTATCTAGTTTTCTTTAGTTTGTTTTCATTTAGTTCAAAAGCAAAACCAAAAATATTCGACATTCAAGCATCAAACAAAACATTTTTGTGAATTTCAAATTCATCTCTCGTTGGGACACGACATCCGGAGGATCGACTATTACTTTTCCTAAAGTAGTTTTTATCCGACGTGATTACTTATATAATATTACTCGACTAGTCTTTCGGGACGAATCAGTTTTTGGCGCCGTTGCCGGGGAGAGTTGTATGATTTTCACGTTTTGTTTCGAAGTTGATGCCTTGAAGAACCATTCTTCGGAAAGTTTGTTTTCGTATTTTTAAAAAAAAGTTATTATAAAAATCCAAAAATATTTTCTTTTTTATATATTTTTCTTTTATATAAATATTAAAAATCTAAAAAATATTTTCATATTATTTTCTTAATAAATACAAAAATATTTTCTATTTTTCTATCTTTATTAAAATCCAAAAATATTTTACATTTCTACTTTCTTTTTCTTTTTATTTTTATTATATATATACATATAAAAAGTTTTAAAAATATTCTCCTTTATCCTATTATTTCATTTAATTCTTATCTTCTTTACCCTCTTATCCGTTTAATTCTTTATCTGCTATGTCTGACTCAGAAGCTTTAAATGAGCAACTGGCAAAACTTTCCCGAGCTTTTAACCAACTTGATAAACAAGTATTATCTGACCAATATAATTGCTCATGTTGTGGGGGTCCCCAAAATGGTGAAAATTATCCCTGGTGTAGAATTGTAAGGACGGGAAACGGGTTTGTCTATGACCAAAATCCTTATTCCTACAATGAAACACCTAATTTCTTTAACCAACCCCCACAACACCCGATTCAGACATACTTGTGTGAGTATTGTGGAGGAAGCCCTCACCTGGGCTTTGATTTTCAAACAGGGAACACAGCCAACTATGATCAGGGTCCCTGTTACAATCAAGATTTTGGTTATAACCAACCTCCATATTATTCACCGAGTCAGCCATAACAGTTTGACTGTTGTGAGGTCTGTGGAGGTCCCCATTATAGTTTTGATTGTCAAATCAAGAACCAGCTTGTTTATGAGCCTTCTCCTAGTAACAATTATAACTTTCCTTGTTTTGACCAACCTCCACAGTACCATATTGATTAGTCGCCCCCTCAGGATTTAGATTTGTATAGTCGTTTAAAGCTTTTACAAATGGAAATTGACCGTCAGTTTGAGGAAATGCTTAGACCTCTAAAGCCTATTCCACTTGTTGGCGTAGGAGAACCTGGGGGAGTAATGATTTCACGGAGGTTCCTTTTGACGATGAGCAATTTTTAAGACATCATAATACAGCTCTCGTCACACCTCCACCACTTGCATACACACCAACCCCACCTGTTTTAGCTACCATAGAGCCTTTAGACACCTTCTTAACGGGGAATGAGGTTATTAGCACTATTCCCGAAAGGGAAAATGACGAATTCATAAAGTCTAGTGTTGATGATCTTGTCCCAATCCCAAGGGAGTCTGAGTTGACATTGGATAGTATTGATTTAGAGTGTAGTATGCCTATTGATCCACTTTTACCTTGTACTGATGTTTTGAGAGATACTATAGTAGATATCGACTTACTTTTAGGAGAGCATTTAGACACCCTCTCAACAGGGGATAGGGAAATTGACTTCAATCCTATTAGGGACATAGAAGAACTAGAACGTTTACTAGCTGATGACCCTGTCCTGGTCCCAATGATGTTTGATGAACCTTTAGGTAATTCTGATTTGGTGCCTAGATCTTATGATGTAACTTTCTCAAACCCTCTCTTTGACTTTAATGATGATTATACCTTATGTTATGATAATCTACTTTTTGATGAGGAGTTTGAGGACATTATTAGTCTGGACCCCCTGAGTCGACTCCAGTTATTGATGAGTCTTCCTTGCTAGTCACACCACCTCCCGCTTCTAAGCAATTGAGCTTAAGGGAGGTGGAAAGATTTGATCTATTTTTCTCCCTGACACAGTCAGGTGAGGAGACGAGGGTGATAGAGATCCTTTCCTTTGGTTTTCATCATATGCCATCACCTCGTCCTGTTGCATACTCACCTACGGAGGTGATGTATTGCTATTACAATCCTCACCTCACATCGGGTAATGGA
>BQNB010106998.1:0-23264 GCA_026074375.1 Tanacetum coccineum | reverse complement strand
GGCACTAGTTAGATATAAGAGTTTTCACAAATATTCATAGTTAGTAATCTGTAACCTAGTAGATTAATAGTAATCAAAGTTCTATTTTATTCATTGTTCTTCTTAGCAGTATAAGTTAGTTTCTGCATAACTTATATTGTTCATAGTCATTGTTTCTCTTGTAGTTAGTTTGGATCTATCCAGATTGGCTACCACCCTTAACAGGGTAGAAAGATCTATTCAGACTGGGATCTACAAGTGGTATCGGAGCTTGTAGAGAAACTCTAAGTAAGAAGATGATGAACCTTTACCTCTCAGATCTATTCAATGGCAGGAGCAGATGATGAAAATCCACCACCACCACTAGTAGTAACACCAACACAACAAGCCCCTCACACTGTGTCCACCATCAAACTCCCTATTCTAAAGAAAGGTGAGTATGACATATGGGCTATAAAAATGGAACATTACTTGGCCCATATAGACTATCCTATATGGGAAGTCATACAAAGAGGAAATGGTCCTGTAAGTGTCTCAACAGATACAAATGGACAAATAAAGGTTTTGCCTCCCAAAACTGCTAAAGAAATTTTAGCCAGAGAAAGAGAAAGAAAAGCAAGGACTACCTTGCTTATGGCTATACCAGAAGACCATTTAGCAAAATTTCACAAAATGATTGATGCTAAAGAGATGCGGGAAGCTATTAAATCTAGATTTGGTAGAAATGATGAATAAAAGAAAATGCAAAAATACATTCTAAAGAAATAGTTTAAAGGTTTTTCTATATCCAACTCAGAAGGATTGCACAAAGGTTATGACAGGTTTCAGAGTCTTCTGAGTCAACTTGAGATTCATGGTGCAGGTGTCTCCACTGAAGATGCCAATCAGAAGTTCCTTAGGTCTTTACCTTCTTCCTGGTCCCAAGTATCCTTGATCATGAGGACCAAGCCAGGAGTGGACAGTCTCAGTTTTGATGATCTCTACAACAATCTTAGAGTTTTTGAGACTGATGTTAAAGGCTCTACTGGATCATCTTCTAGTGCACAGAATGTCGCTTTTGTTTCTTCTGAAAGCACTAGCAGCACTAATGATGTTAGTACTGCTTATGGTGCTACTACTTCTTCTGGATATAACTCACAAAGGGAAAACTCTTCATCATACACTGATGAACTCATGCACTCCTTCTTTGCTAATCAATCCAGTGGTCCACAATTGGATCATGAGGATCTGGAACAGATTGATGAGTTTGATTTAGAAGAAATGGATTTGAAATGGCAGGTGGCCATGATTTCCATGAGATTGAAGAAGTTTTACAAGAAGACAGGGAGAAAGCTGCAGTTTAATGCCAAGGAACCAGTTGGCTTTGACAAGACCAAAGTCGAGTGCTTCAATTGTCATAAGACAGGGTACTTTGCTAGAGAGTACAGATCAAAAGGGAATCAAGATATCAGAAGGAGAGATGCAGGGAACACTGGATATAAAGCAAAAGACAATGAGAGGAGACCTGGAAAACAAGAGGAACCTAAAGCTTTGGTAACTCTTGATGGAGATGGTGTTGATTAGACTGGTCATGCAGAAGATGAGTAAGAGAACTTTGCTTTGATGGCTTACAGCCATTCAGGCTCAGACACTGAGGTAACATCTTGTTCAAAAGAATGTGAGGAATCATATGCTAAACTTAAAAAAATATATGATGAACAGAGAGAACAACTTGGTGATGCTAGTATAGAAATAAAAGCCTATACACTAGCTTTATCAAAGGTAGAAGCTCAATTAGTTTGTCATCAAAAAAATCAATTAGCTTATGAAGAAAAAAACAGGTTTATGAAAATTGATTTAGATGATAAAACTGATGCGCTCACATATCATAAGAAACTATTAGCAGAAGCTGTAAAAGAAAAAGAAGAATTAAAAACTAAACTTGAAAATTTTCAAAGTTCTTCTAAAGGTCTTAGTAAACTGCTAAATAGTCAGATGAGTGTTGGCTTGGGTATGGAGATCAAATACATGAAGGTGTTTTAAGTTATGAAAATGAAGTTCTTGAAAATGTATTTAACAGTAGGTCTAGTGATGTAGAAGATAGTCTTGTGAATGATAGATTTACAAAAGTTGAAGGAATGCATGCAATTCCCCCTCTAATGACTGAAATCTACATGCCTCCTAAATCTGATTTTGGAATAGATGAGTCACAATTTACATATGGTCCAAAACAGTCTAAAACTAGTGAATCTGATGCTAAGACCAGTGATTCTGACTCTTGTGAATCCAATTCCAATGTAGAAACACTTGAATCTGTGCCTGAACCAGTTGTAATTGAACCCAAAGTTGTTAGTCAACCTAAAGTTTGGTCTGATGCTCCTATCATTGAGGAGTATGAGTCAGACAGTGATGATGAATAGGTATGAACCTTTAAAAGAAAAGGAAAGCCTAGTTTTTGTGACTTTGTTAATTATTGTTAAGCCATGTTAAAAACTCCTCAGAAAACTGTTAAAGAACAAAACACATGTAATCCAAGTTCTAAAGTTGACAAAAGAGATTGGAATGGTTCAATGACCAAAAGGCTAGGTTTTTGGGACAATTTATTCACTAAAAAAAGCATGTTATGTTAGTAGGTAGCTTTAGCCATCGATATTAGAATTATACCTTTCATGAGCGAGAAGAATGGCTAAACAGTTTAAATTGAATAAACAAAAGAGTAAGGGTACTGGTCTAAGGGAGAATAGAATTGTATGGAACAATGTGCAAAGATTGAATCACCAAAACAAGTTTGTTCCAAAAGCAGTACTAACTAAAACTGGCATATTTTTAGTTAATACTGCTAGACAAAATCCTTTTAGTCAAGCAGCAGAAACTAGTACTGCTAGAAAAGTTAATACTGCTAGACCCATTGTGAATGAAATCATACAAAGAAATAACTTTTATAAGTCTCATTCACCTATTAGAAGGCCATTTAACAAATCAACAGCACCAAAAACAAATTTTACAAATCATAAAGTAAATACTGCTGGGGACAAAACAGTTAGTGATGTTAGGGGCTATAGGAAAACTGCTGTTAACAGAGCCACTATCAGTTTAAAATGGAGACCCAAAAGACACTATTGGCCAAAGGTCTCTAAAATACAATGTGGTGATTCAAACTCTAATAAAAATGTTAAGTTTAAAGATCCACTAGCAGAACCACAAAGTCAGCAATGGCTTGGATCCTAAGAAGAAACTAATTTCTCATATTTTGATGTACAAGGTTGATCCACAAGGGTTGCTTAAAAGATACATAATTTTGTTTTTACAGTGGATTGCTAATCTCTAAAGCCTAAATTAGTGGGAGGACATATGAGACTAATGGAATGAAGGCATCATTGTAACAAACTGTGTGAATAAATTGACAAAAAGAATAGGAGAGAAAGATGGTGAGCTAAAAACAAAGAGAATATTAATAGATAAAAATAAAAAGAGTGTATTGGGTGTAGCAAAAAGAATTTAAGATAATGTGTGAGCATAAAAACAAAAGAGAGAAAGTGAGATTAGGATGGAAAATCTCTGGAGGAATTCAGTTAAATACTGGTCTTTTCAAGTTAGTACCGTTGGGCATTACTTAGTACTGCTGGGTATTGCTTAGTACTGCTAACCATCTTTTAGTACTGCTGGGCTTAAAGTTAGTACTGCTAGGCTAATTTTAGTACTGCTAGAAGACCGTTAGTACTATTTGACCCATAACTAAAATTCCTTCCAATTCTAGCGATGCTAAATTTCCGAGCCAACTTTCCATGCTTTATAGGCTATAGGTTTGACTAATGAAGGTTTCCTTGATATTCTATACGACTTAAAAGATTTCTTCAAGATAAGTACAAATCTTTCTTCATCTGTGACACTTTAAACTCTTAATACCTCTCAAATATCAATTAACTTCTAGCCAAACATCCTACTCCTCTACGAGCGACAAACATATCCAGAACCTTAATCAACTTTCTATCATCAAATGGCTCTTTAGAGTTTTTCCGACAAGCACAACATATTGTGCATACTGAGAATCCAGAGGGAAAGTGCATAGTTTCATCAAATCATGATTTCCTAACTGCTAGTCACATTTACTATGCCCTCACAGAGAATCCAACAATATATGCTTTATTTATCAAACAATTTTGGACAACAGCTACTGCTAGCACAAAATTGTTAATAGAGAAGTAGAACTAACTGCTAGCATAGATGGACAAGCCAAGACCATCACTGAAGCATCCTTAAGAAGACATCTAAAGTTAGAGGACAATGGTGGAATTTCTTCTTTACCCAACACAAAGATATGTTGAGCAACTTTGCTCTTATGGGTATGCAACTGATTCTGATAAGCTTGACATTTTCCAAAAGGTAATTTTCACCGGTCGCAATGGAGGTTTTATTCATACAAATCCTCTCACTACTGAGTCCCTAAAAAGACTTATTATGATAGTTATGCAGATAAAGCTACTACTATTATCTGTCGGCAACAAAGAGAACTTTTAACTTCTCAAATTTAAACTTTGACTGCTATGTAAAACAAGTCTAAAGTGATCAACGTCAGAGATGGAAGAAGAGCTTTTGATAAAATCTACAATAATAGCAAACATAGCAAGGAACTAAAAGTATTTGGAAGTCATCCACAGAGATAGTACATTATAGGAAACTTGAAGATTTAATGACAATCACAAGTTCAGAGGAGCAAAATGGTAGTTTGATTTGTTGTACAGTTTGGAAAATGATGTTAAAGTTCATTATGATCTTTGGGATGAGGATTGAGAGGTTAATACTGGCAGGACAAAACTTAGTACTGCCAGGCCAAAACTTTAGTACTAACAATACTAAGATTGAAAGTATGAAGCTAGAAGCCATGGTGGAGGAAAGAAGGATCTTTAAGTGTTGGTTTCATTTCCACACAAACAAATGGATCATCAGTTCACCATGTCTAACAGACATCAAGAACTGGCTAGTCCAGAGCAAACGACTTCTAGTAAAGACTTCTCAAATCCGTTAATGGCTGATAGTTTGCCAAAAACTATATGGTTCTCAACTCACCATGCTTTACAGTAAAGAGTTGGCTAGTCCAAAGCAAACGACTCTTGGTAAAGACATCTCAAATCCGTTGATAGTTGATAGTTTACTCAAAACTATATGGTTATCAATGCACCATGTTATTGCAATGAAGCATTGGCTATTCCAGAGCAAACGACTACTGGTAAAGAAATATCAAATCTGTTTATGGTTGGTAGTTTGCCAAAAACTACATAGCCAACTTAGTTGGTATTGTTGTGTTACTGAGTTGCTGAGATGTTATGATGATGACAAAGACTAGATGCTAAAGAATTTCAATTTTACAAAGTAATAAAAGAGTTCAAGTTCATCAAAGAGCAGATTAAAGAGTAGTAGTGTGTTTGGATACATCCTCTTAGTGTTCAAGAAGCTCAAACTGAAGAAACTTGAAGATTAACAAGTGAACATCATGTTTAGGGGAGGATTGTTGGGTTTCAGAAGTTTCTACAACTTAGTGCTGCTACTTATACAAGTTACTACTGCTAGTTCTACTTAGTGCTGCTGGTGAAGAATGCTAAAGGCTCAAGAAAATAGACCAAGTAGTTAGTACTGTTAGTTATAATTAGTTAGTACTGCCATACAATTTTAGTAACTCTAAATGCCAGTTAGAGTTATATACTGTAGTAGTAAAGTTAGTACTAAATAGCTAGCATAATAGAATAGTACTGCTTAAGTGATATGCATGAGATATATTAGGAAATACGTATGCAGATCATCTAATGGCGTTTTGTAAGCCTATTAGGTTTGTAGTGTATAAAAGGAACCCTTACGGCATTAAGTTTGAAAACAAGTCTAAGATAAAAGTTCACAATAATCATATTAGTAATCTGTAACCTAGCAAATAATAGTAATCAAGTTCTGTTTTATTTCATTGTTCTTCTTAGCGCTATAATTATTTGCCGCGCGCATAACCTATATTGTCCCATAGTCATTGGTTTCCTGTAGTATATTGGTTCTATCTAGATAAGCAACCACCCTTAACAAGCTAAAAAGATCTATTCCATTGGATCAATATTTGCCACCTTACGATCTTGTAACTTGACTAAACATGCTCATACATTGCATCTCTAGAAAGCTCTTTATAATCTCCTCCCCCGATAGCTTGGTTTTCCAATGATTTAATCTTAATATTATTAGATTGCGAAGTCTTTGTCTTTAATATACTTGACTTATCTTGATACTAAATCTGATGCTTATAAGTAAATGTCCCTTTGGTGCTATTTGAATATGAGCATGTGGTAATTCAATCCGACATCAGCTGGAACGAGACTGCAACAAACCATCGTTTGTACATGCATATAGAATGATAGTAAATTAAATAGCAGATATGAACGAATATGGCTTTGTCATTCATCGAGATTCGGTTGCATTAACCTCCGATTCTGTGAGGACCATTTTATAGTATAAATATTGTACTTGTGATCAGGTAGGTCCAATTAGAAGTGGCGCCTCCTTGACATGGTTTCCAGCTTCCAAAGTGTTCAGATCCTCTAACGCGTAATGCATTAATACGCCGTACTTTGCTTGTTCTAATACCTAGGAACCTTCTGCAAAGCAACAATACGAAATGATAAAATCAGATAGTTACTATCATTCTGATTGAGTCGTCCAATTTTCATTTTACTGAAAGCACAGATTGATTCTTATAGGAATCACACACACACCATCATTCTTTCCATTTGACACAAGTTTGATTCATATCGAATCGCTGCAATTCCCTACCAAGAGCTTTGTTTGTGTTTGATCAATCAAGATTTCCATCTTCACAGTGAATACTTAAGTATCACTCGGATGTTCTGGCAAAATCACAAGGATAATGCGTAGGGACTTCTTGTTAACAATCATGGTGAACTTTTGATGTTCAACAAGGTTGTCATGTAAGTGACCTAAATTGAGATTTATTTTATTGATCTCTTGGCTCTAGCCTCGATTAGTGTGTATGTTTTAGTGAAGCTTTCGGAGGTTAAGAGCAGACTGCCACCTTATACAATATCAACTAACTCGAGTGAAAGTCATAGAAGTTATGTGTAACTTCCCGTAACAATGAGGCAAGTTCCCTGTTAAGAGAAACTCGAATGGCTGGGAAGGGTTGTGCATTGCATTACTGTTTCCAAGATGTCCGTCTTCATATCAGAAATTCATCTTTTGTTGAAATTCAGGTTGGATCATAGGACTAATACCTAATCTAACCACCTTATGACTTTAGAATCGTCGTGAAATTAATAGGTTGTTGGGTATTTGATCGTAACCATAAAACCTTGATTGAAAATCATTCAAAGTGTTTGAAAACATTTGACACTTCAAAAGTTTCATCATTTAAAAAGCTCCCCATTCACACGTGCATCGATAAACGAAAGTGTTTTGCACATGTGGGTAAGAGTATAAAGCACTTTGAGTCTTGAAATATTATCATTATGAATTATGTGGAACTTTTCTTCTTGCTCCCCCTTAATTTTACATATGTTTGCGACCAAGAAAAATAATACCAAGTTGTAAAAAGAATATAAAATTAAGGGTGAGGCAGTGTTGAGTCTACAATTTTGAAAGATTTTGAATTGTCATTGATAAATTCTTGAAAAATTGTGCTCAGCCACTGGATCATCTTATAACATACAATCTATTGAGTTGTCATTAATATTACGGAGTTGTTATCAAGAGACTTTTTATAATGTTTTGAATACATAAAAATTATCTTGAGATGATGTATCCAAAAACATTAAAACTTTGTTTTTCAAAAAACTCCCCCTTAAAAATAGAACCAATTGTAATATTGTCGTCTTTGAAAGCTTTGTGAAGGATGGAGTGTTGAACACACAATTTTAAAAGATTTTGAATTGTCATTGATGAATTCTTGAAAAGTTATGCTCAAACACTTAATCATTTAATAACATACAATCTATTGAGTGGTCATTAATATTACTTAGTTGTTATTAAGAGATTTTGATAATGTTTTGAATACATAAGAATTATCGTGAGATGATGTATCCAAAAGCATTAAAACTTTGTTTTTCGAACCCCCCCTCAAAAATAAAACCAATTGTAATATTGTCGTATTTTAAAGCTTTGTGAGGGATGGAGTGTTGGACACACAATTTTGAAAGATTTTGAATTGTCATTAAGAAATTCCTGAAAAATTGTGTTCAACTCTTTGTAAAACATATGTTAGAAGACTTCTCTTCTAACTCTAAGGGTAAGTGCACTTATGCGTACACTATCCTTTTTCTTGAGCTTAAAACTTTGAATGTCTTGTAGGAACGGCTCAAGACTGAGAAAAATTGATTTTCTCGTTGTTAGGATAATTTATCTTTATAGATAAACTTTCCTTTATTTGAAGTCCGTGTTATGTACTGATTTGCACATAAGCCATTAAGAAAAATTAGAAATGACATGTTTTGAAACTTTTGAACTCTTGCTTGAACTTCATTTACATACCCGTGACAATATTAATCGTCATTTCTAGTTACGTAAATGTTATCGATTCCAAGAGACATGTCGAGAAGATTCTTTTTGGACTTTTTGATTTTTTGATTTTATATTTTGTTTTTGAAATTTTATATTTTTGTATTTGGTTTTATAGGTTTTTTATTTTATATACAAAAAATAAAATAAAATATAATAAAGATTAAGAAGTAATTAAACTTTGAATCCCCTGGGACGACTGTCTAGCAGATATCTCTTGTATCAAAGTTATCCCATGTAACCTTGGTCTCCCAGATATCACATTTTCTTTTATCCATGCCTTGATTCTTTCTTTTTTATATTGAAAGGAGTACCTGCACTGAAATCAAGATTTTGTTCCTTCTGAACATTGATGGATGTACCTTCACTTGAATCAAGAGTTTGTATACATTCATAAAGATTAGTGATATCTGTATTGGAACCATGTGGGGGTTCACTGTCAACCGTGGTTGTGCTAAAGGTGAATATCTTTCCAGTTGGAACCCATCTAAGACCAATAGTTATGAAAATTCTGCTTGTCGGTTTCCACCTAAGACAAGATCTAGGTGTCTTTGTTTTCTCATGCACAGTGGAAGTCGTTTTGATTGAAAATATGTGTCTTGTAGGGATCTGTCTTTCTGGTTTCTTTGCAATATTTATTTGTTCTACGGGTTTGTTTCTGTTTGTTGTCTTATGGGATGGAACCATAACACGTGAGTTGACTTCATTCAGGAATTTCGTTACATAAGTATCATGATTTGTATTAAAGACACATTTTTGACATGTCGAACAAATAAAGTGTTTGAAGTCCGAGAAAGATATAGAAATTCCTAGAGTGTTCTGCTATGGGCACAGTCTGTGTGGTTACGTAACTACTCCTAGATGCAGGCCAATTCCTAAAATTTTGGTTATTGATCCTAGGTTTTGGTTTGCTACCATTAGTTATGCTTTGTGATCTAGCAGAAGGCACCACATTAGGTCTTGAATTCCTACCGATTTCTTGTGTCTTTTTCTAAGCTTCCTCTAGGTAGTGATTTTGAACCATGTCATTTGAGCTATACCTAGATGAGCTAGGTGCAATCATGTGATGAGGTTTTGCAAAGACAGGTTCTCTTTCCCTAGGCAAATAATGTGTAGTGACTGGTTTTGGCAAATCATTGTTCACATCAACTTGGAAGGCAAACGTTGATTTTGAAAATCTAGGTCGTTCAGACTTAAATGCAGTCGGTTGTCTAACAACTGATTGGTTTCTACGTGGTTGTAAAGCCGGTTTCCCTAAGATTGACGAGTTTGCAAACTTAGTATTCACACTATTTCCTGTCAATTTCCTTAACTCATTTTTTAATGTTGCAATTGAAAATCCTTTTTCCTGAAGTTGAGCTTTGAATTTATCATTAATTGCAATCAAAGAAGTTGTGTGTTCTATGTTCTTAGCTCTCGTTGTCTTGATAGAATCAAACATTTCTTTGTAATGCCTTTTCAAAGTCTCATTTTCTTTAAATAACTTAGCCACTTTATGTCCAATTCGATGGTTTATTGTATTCATTTACATCTATTGTTCTGTGTAACCTTGGTTCATTACTTGTTACTTTCAAAAATTGACCATGTTGCCCTTCTTTTAAAGCTTGATTTTGATATTTAAGTTCAAGATTAACACAATGTGCTTCCATTCTTAAAAAATCTTTTTGAAATTGGGCAACGGTTTTTTTGAGATGAATATTTTCAGATTCAAGAGATTGATTTGAGAGTTCAGTTGTCTGGTTATCAGTTAATTTAGCAGGCAAAGGACATGTGTCATGACATTGTTCAGCATTCTAGTCAACCTTTCCATTATTATTAAATTCAGGTTGCTCAGTATGCTATTGTCCAGTAGCAAAGATATTGATTTCAGCAGTTGTTTGTACCTCAACCATTGGCTCTTCATCATATATGGGTCTGATATCTGCATCATCAGCATGTGCATCATTCCTCTGACTGCTGACTTGTATCATGCTCTTTTGATTATGGTCCAATGTTTTCTGTGTTAACCAAACTAGCATCCACTGCTTTTCCCGTATCAACCTTTCCCTCTGTTGTCTGAATCTGTCTTTCATACACCCAGCTGTCATACTCTTGTTTATGATGTATTATTTCATCAATCGACTTCTTAACAGATTCCATGTGTTGGATCAGTGTGTCACGGAATTCTAGAATCGCGAGTTGAGTGTATTGTAGAAAGTAGTTGCGTGGTCTTATTAACAATTATCATCAAATACATCATATGACTTGATGGAACATATGAAACTGTGTCTTCGAGAAGTCTTTAATCAGAAGCTATGGATCTATCTCTTGACATTCTTCTTTGTCGCAAGTTGCTTTTTAATTGAATTCCACGTTTAGGAACATTGTGCCTATAAAAAAAAAGGTTAACATCTTGACCAAGAGTGTTGCAATGCACGTTTAAATCCAGACTCGATTTAGTTTTTTTAAGTTGTCGTGGAAAGATGCTTGAGGTGTGAATGAAAGTTTTTGAAATGATACATGCAACTCTTTTTTGCTTTGTTTCTGAAATAGCATCCAATGCTTTTAATTCTTGAATTTATGCACTCTGATCTGCAACTTTGTATAGCCATACGCTTTTCTGAATCGTTTGTGCATGAATGATTGTTTTGATCATATAATCTTTAATGAAATCAAAGTTTTTGAGTATTGTTTCTTTGAAGAGTTGAGGTTCCATGTAGTATTATGCATGAAAGGTCTTTCTTGATACATTACATCTAAACTGAACGGCTTTTTTAGTCTTGGAGCTTGAAAATTTTCTCAAATTGTGTCTTGAGCACTCTAAAGGCATTCTGGCAGTTGGACTAAGAATAGTTTCTTTAGTAAGTGTTATTTTCCAGTGTATCATGTTCTAGAGAGAACGTTCTTGTGAATGTGTCAACTATCTTCACCAAAAATATGATCTAATATGCTTAGTTCATATTACTTTTAGTGATGCCTTGGTTCAAGTTTCCGTGTGAATTTGATTAAGGGCACTTAAAGACCGTTTAGGCAACTACCTTTCGAGACCCTTTGCTTGTTTTAGTCATTTGTTGCATGTTCTTTGTTCATCTGAATACGAACACGAAGATAGAGTATCTTTTCATTCCATTTTACCGTGTATTTGTGAAGTGAAATTGGTTTTGTAGATCTTAAGCAGGTAAAGTGATTGTTGTTGTGGATTGAAATCAATTAACGTTCACGGGATTTTACAAATCTATGATTTAAACCGTGAAAAGAAATGGAATCTTTTATGGGATTTTACAAAATTAAGAAAAAACCATGAAATAATAATGAATTGATGTTGAAATCGTTGTTGTAGTTGAAGAACTTGAACTTTTGTTAACGATTGATGAGCTAAAAATGACTAACGTTGAAGTTTGTACAAGAAAGGACTAACGGTGCAACGAGTTTTAACTAGAAGGTTAATTTTGCAACAATGGACTAACTTCGAAATGGTCTTGAAAGTTAGGGGCTGCATGTGTAACTTTTTAATTCTAGGTAATTAATAAAAACTTTCCCTCCATTTTTGTCATCTGTTTCGTTTGAAACTTATAAAAAAGTAACGAATGTAAATTTAATCCCGCGGAGTTGTACGATTATCGTCGGTAGAAAATAAATATACCACGTTGATCAAAAGATCACAGATCACAACTGGTATATGTTATAAGTCTGTCGTTTGTGCTAACGACACTCGAAATCGAAAAACCAAAAAAGAAACTTAAACGTGTATAGAACTAGTTCGGTTCCTCAAAGGTGTTTACTAGTTCGGTTATCAAAGAATCAACTAGTTCGGTTTGCACTAGAAATGGTTAGTTCGGTTCCAAAAGAAGAACGTTTAGATCGGTTCTCAAACAACACTTGACTAGTTCGGTGAGGCTTCAAGGAAATGGACTTAGATACGTGCGTGCTCAAGAAATTTTGACTTGATCGGTTCTCAAGGTTTGAAGCAATACTAGTTCGGTTCAATATAAATGAAAGACTAGTTCGGCTTGTGTTGTAAATAACTAGTTCGGTTCCTTATGAACTTTTGCTAGATCGGTTCTCAAGGTTTGAACTCGATCGGTTCACATAAGACTCCAAGATGTACAATCGTCCTTGTCTTTTTCTTCTACCGAAACAACAAAACCTCGTCCTAAACGTATGGATCTTGTCTCCCTTGGCTTCACCAAAAATCAAGTCGTGACCTTGTAGGACTAAAATAAGCTCGGAAATAGCATAAACTCAAACAATAAGCCGTTGAAACTCCATTAAGCCACCAAAAACTAGAATGAGGAAAGTAAGCTGCAAACGGTTTTTAAGAAAAAAAAAATTGAGCCACGGATTTTTTTTTTTTGAAGAAGAAGTGAATAAAAAAAATAAAAAATCGTTATAATAGAAATGAACAAAAACGTAAATCTGTTTTGCTAACAAAACAAAACAACCACACACTCATTTACTATGAAAATGGGCCACGAAATAGTTCAAGTTATAACCTTTGAAACATATAGCAACCCAAAAAAACAAAAACTATTGTAGAAATAAGCTACGTGAGAAAAAAAAGTAAAATAAATAATTTATAAAGCAAAAAAAAATAAGCCTTTTAAGCCGAACCAATAAGCTCAAAATAAGCTATAGAAAAATGGCACAACATATCACCAAACCCACCCGTGGCGAGTGATACCAAATGTCGGAACCCAATATCACTTTCACTTCACCATTGATACAAGAAAAATAGATAAGAGAAAAGGAAGAATTGTAGAGAGAAGTTAAAGAGAGAAAATAAAAGAGAAAATGATAGTTGGATGATTAACTTGCAAAATGGAAAAAATTACAAATGAATCAACACCCTCTCCATCCTTGGAGAGGGGTATTTATAGTTAAAACTAAGAGGCTTTCACGCCTTGGGATTACTTGGGCTTTCGCCCGATACACGTGACCGATTAGATTACACAAAGAGCCCGTTTACCCGTGTAGCCTATTACAAAGTATAATTAATTAATGACCAGTAGACCTAAAAATTTATTAATGAACGAACTCTTGTTCGACTCAATATTTGAGGCTTAACAAATCTCATTTACCCAAATTCAACGGGAAATCAACTTGTACTAAGCGAAGCTCAAACCAGATTTTTATCTGAATTCTTGGTTTTGCGTTTTAGTCATAAATCCTAACTAAATAGAAAATGAATGTGGAGGCCAAGTTGCTGGGCTTCTATAAGATTGTCTAAGCATGGATCGTAAGCTTTAAAACTAAAATACTTTTAGTTCTAAAACCGTGGCATTAACATGCTGTATATATCGAAGGTCCAGAATTAACCTATGTTCGTATTTTGACATATCCTCTCATACAGAGGAATTGGTGAGCCATACTACTGATCTGATGCCAAGACCTATATCTATCTATCCTAAAATTATCTCACAAGTCGCCAATATTTTAGAGAACAACTCGTTCACCTGCTTGTCCCAAAACAGCCCGCTCATAAACCTATCTAATCACCAATAACACATCTAAATCTTCAATTGAGCCATCACAAGGCCAAGATACTTCAATGCAGTCTATCCCATAACCATTATACCTCACATATACTAACTTACCAAGATTAATTGAAAAAATTTACTTGTATGATCATAAAAGTTTATATCTAATAACATGCAGCTACTAGAAATTAAAACAACAAGTTAGGGTTTTAAGAGAGTACTTTTAACTTACAATGAGATGGTTTAAAAGGATCAAACACAACCCTAGATGGGTTATGTTTGGCTGCCGAAATCCAAACACCAAACCCAAAAACCTTAACTTGATTATCTTGCTTCAATCTTGATCACAATTACTCCTAATCCAAGCCTTGATAATCCTAGAGCCCTTAATCAATTAAAACCCTAAATCTTGATGATCTTCAAATCTTATTTTCTTTAAAACACCTGCATGTTGGTTTTTTTAGTGATGAGAGATGGTTAGGGTTTGTTGTAGTAGCGATTTAAGGTTGAATGGAGGAGATTTGATGGGGATTTAAGATTGATGATGATGGTTTTCGGTTTGTTTATGTCGAACCAAAGAGAAGAGCAGGGAAGAGGTTATAATTTTTTTTGAATGATTGAGTGTGTGTTTGGTTCGGTTATTAAGAGAGGGGAGGGAGTTGGCTTTTGGCCCAGTCTTCCGGCTTACTCTAATATTATACTTAATACTAACTTGGGTCCTAAAGTCAAATAGAAAGAATATGGTATTTTTCATAAGTCAGGATAAGTATGTTGCAGAGATCTTGAAGAAGTTTGACTTTGCTAGTGTGAAGACTGCCAGTACTCCAATTGAGACCCAGAAGCCTTTGACCATGGATGAAGAAGTTGCTGATGTGGATGCACATCTTTATAAATACGTGATTGGCTCTTTAATGTACTTGACTGCTTCTAGGCCTGATATTATGTTTGCAGTCTGTGCTTGTTCTAGGTTTCAGGTAACTCCAAAGACCTCCTATCTTAATGATGTAAAGAGAATCTTTAGGTACCTCAAGGGCAAACCCAAACTGGGCCTTTGGTATCCCAGGGTGTCATCATTTAACCTGGAAGCCTACTCAGATAGTGACTAAGCTGGAGCAGATCTTGACAAGAAATCCACAACATGAGGTTGTCAATTTCTTACCAGGAGACTTATTTCATGGCAATGCAAGAAGCAAACAATTATGGCTACTTCTACTATAGAGGCATAATATGTTGTTGCTGCCAATTGCTGTGGGCAAGTATTGTGGATTCAAAATCAAATGTTAGACTATGGGTTCAGTTTTATGAACACAAAGATCTACATTGATAATGAGAGTACAATATGCATTGTAAAGAATCTAGTATTTCACTAAAAAACAAAGCATATTGAGATTAGGCACCACTTCATTAAGGATGCTTATGAAACGAAGCTTATCTAGGTGCTGAAGATTCACACAGATGCCAATGTAGCTGATCTTTTAACTAAAGCTTTTGATGTTAGCAGGTTCAATTTCTTAATTGTTAACATTGGAATGATCAATCTATAGCTGCATTAGTTCAGGGGAGGCAAGTTAGAAGGTTACTTTGTTGTATAGTTTGTGAAATGATTTTAGTTTAAAGATGGGATTTAGATGATATGATAATGATTTAGGGCTTATTATATTCATTTCTGAGGGATACATATGGTGCTGAGCTAGTTAGTGCTGCCAGTTTGATTAATACTGTCAGGCCAAAACTTTTACTGCTTGGCTTGGTTGGTGCTGCTCAAAAGTGTTTAACAATGGTGTTGATGCTTGGATTGGGTCAACGATGCAGTTTGGATTAGATTTGAGGGTACTAAATGGAAACTAACAAGTTAGTACTGCCAGGAAAAGTTGGTGCTGCCAGGCAACGTTGGTGCTGCCTGGCATAAAGTTAGTGCTGCCAGGAAAAAGTTTGTGCTGCTTGTTACCGTTACTACTGTTGGTAAGCATCACAGATTTTCATTAATTAATTATAACCGTTGAGATATTTCCGCCAACAACTTGCTTATAGGGGTCTATGACTTGAAAATTCTTGATCTTTTCTTCTATAATACTCTTTCTTTAAGATAAAGACTCAAGTTTATTCAGTCGATCATCTCAAACCCTAAATCACATCTTTATAAAATCTCAATTAACTCTTCCAAACCCTCAAATTCTCATAATCGAACATATCCCACACCTTACTCAACCTTTTCAACATATCTATGGCTAATTTGGAATTCGTCGATCAACACAATATGGTCGCGTGTTTAGAGAAAACAGGAGGAAATTTAGAATTTCATGAGATAGTGGACTTTCTTACATTAAGTTTGATACATCATGCTCTCACTGTAAGTCTGATTATCTATATTAGTTATATTGAACAGTTTTAGAACACTGCTAGTTCCCAAACAGTCAATGATGAGAAGCAAATTCATGCTACTGTTGATAGCAAGGTAGTAGTAGTAGTAATAGAAGCATCCATAAGAAGTTATCTTCTCCTTAATGATGTTGGTACTGCTTGCCTAACAAATGAAGCTATTTTTCAAAACCTTGCATTGATGGGATATGAGGGTGAACTTAACAAACTAACTTTTTAAAAAGCCCTCTTTTCTCCTCAAGGGAAGTATCTAATACATACCATTCTTCATTGCCTAAGTTCAAAATCTATAAGCTGGAATGAGTTTTCAACAAATATTGCTTCAGCTGTTATATGTTTGGCAACAAATCAAAAGTTTAACTTTTCTAAACTTATTTTTGATGGTATGTTGAGGAACTTGGATAATCCTAAAAAGAAATTTCTTATGTATCCAAGATTTTTAATGGTGTTCTTGAATAATCAAATTGAGCTTGGTGAACCTTTTAATGATGTTTATATTACACCAGCTCATACTCTGAAGGTTTTCTCAAACATGTCCAGGAAAGGTGTAAAGTTTTCAGGAAAAGTCACTCCACTATTTGATTCTAGGTTGGTGCCACACCAAGCACATAAGGGTGAAGGTTCAGAACAACCTACTGAACCCCAACCAACACCCTCTCCTACTCAACCTAGTACAGTAGACCAACTCCCTGTGACTGACTCATCATTTAGCCATGACACTACCCAAGACTCTAGGGACTCTTTAGAGGGCACTAATAGGAGTGAAGGGGATCAGGTTCAGCCATCCTATGATAGTAATCTTTCAGGTGGTCCCACATCTGACAGAGCTAAGGGTGGCATGACCCTAGAGGAGTTATATGTTCTTTGCATTAACTTGTTAAACAGGGTTCTTGCTTTGGAAGCCTCCAAGGATGCTCAAGCTGAACAAATTATTAAATTAAAGACAAGAATCAAGAAGCTAAAAAAGAAGAGTCACCCAACAATCTCACACCATAGGGCATAGTTAAGGAGTGTGTCTAGGTTATCTATGAAGAGAAAGTTAGGAAGGAAGGAGTCTGTATCCAAACAAGGGAGGAAAAATGCCAAACCTGAACCAACTTTGGATGACAGTATATTTGATGATCTTGATGCTGATCATGGTATGGACTATATGAACACAGAGAAACCAGTGAATGAGGGGAGGCTAAGTAAAGTGACTGAGGAGTTAAATGTGACACATGATACAGAAGTCTTAGAAAAAGGAGGAAAGACAGAGACAAGAACAAGCATCTGTGGACTACATTGAAAATTTGTATGATGAAGTTCGAGCCAAGATGGATGCTAGTGAAGAATTAGCTGCTAGACTACAAATGGAAGAAAGAGAGATGTATACAGTTGAAGAAAGATCAAGGTTGTTAGTTGAATATTTTGAAAATAGGAAGAAACAACTTGCAACAGAGAGATCAGCAGCTATCAGGAACAAACCTCCAATAAGAACTCAACTGAGAAGCCTAATGATGACCTACCTTAAGCATACATGTAGATATAAACATGATCAGCTAAACAAAAAGATTCTTGAAGAGATTCAGGCCTTATACATCAAGGAACAAGAAAGAGCTACAGACTTTGTGCCTATTGGGTCTGAAAAGGATGAAAGAATGATTGAGAAGATAAAGAAGAAAGCATCTGGTGTAGATGAGGAGGAGGTTCTTGAAGAACCTAACAGTACTAAAGTTGAAGTCAAGCAAGAAGGAAATACAGAGAGTACCAGAAAAAGGCCAGGCAAAAGACTTAAGATAAAAGCTACAAAGAAGTCTAAAAGGCAAAAGACAGACTTTGATCTTAAAGAGGAAGAGCAACTAAAATCTTTTCTGATGATAGTTCCTGATGAAGAAGGAGAAATTGATTATGAAGTTCTAGACAACAGGAATACAAACTCTAAAACAAGAACTCAACTAAGAAGCCTAGATGATGGCCCTTCCTTAAGCATACAGGTAGATAACAACCTGCTTCCTAAACAAAAGGACTCTTGAAGAGATTCATGCCATATACATCAAGGAACAAGAAAGAGCTACAAACTTTCTCAGCATACTTGGAGTCTGAGAATGATTAAAAAGTATGATTTGAGAACGATGAATAAGAAAGAAGCTGGTGTAGATGAAGAGGAGGTTCTTGAATAACCTCATAGTATTAAAGTTGAAGTCAAAGAAGAAGGAAATATAGAGAGTACTAGAAAAAGGCCAGGCATAAGACTTAAAGATGAAACAGCTACCATCAGACGTCGTGATCTAAAAAGAGGAAGAGCACTAACAAAGTGCGTTTCTGTGATATTTCCTGATGAAGCACGCGAAATTGATTATGAAAGTTCTAGACAGAGGTATCCAATTGTATGACTTGAGTATACCACTATTTTATCATACGATAGATATGGAAAACCTCATACTATTACGAGAGTTTAACGAGCTTGAAGAAGTTCGAGATATAACAAGACTTTTACTAAATGGTTTCAAGGGTACTGATACAGATTGACTTCGTATGACGTTACATAGTCTAGTGATGAAGAGTTTTGAAACATCAACTCCAGAAGGAAATGATCTATATTCTTTGGGGTAGTTTAGGACTATTGTAGAGGCAGAATGCAGAAGATGACATCTTTTGAAAGAACCAAGAGGAATGGAATTCTTACAGAGTTGGAATTTCTATGATAACTGTAGAGTTCATATCTTGGTTCTAGAAGATGGAACTTGTGTTTTACATGCTAGTAAAAAAAGGATCCACTATAAAAGAAACTCGTTGGAAAGGATGCTTGGCTTTAAGATTGATAGCTGAATCTGAAGTTAGCTAGTTATATATGATTTACTACAGATTCATTCAAAAGAAAATTGATGAATTTGGAAGCCATGATGGGAGTGAGAAGGATCTTTAAGTGTTATTTTTAAAACCACACAATAAATGGTCATCAGTTCACCATGTCTAACAGACATCAAGAACTGGTAAGTCTAGAGCAAACAACTTCTGGTAAAGACTTCTCAAATCTGTTAATGGATGATAGTTTGCTAAAAACTATATGGTAATCAACTCACCATGCTTCACAATAAACAGTTGGCTAGTCCAAAGCAAACGGCTCTTGGTAAAGATATCTCAAATCCGTTAATAGTTGATAGTTTACTAAAAACTATATGGTTATCAATGCTCCTTGTTATTGCAATGAAGCATTAGCTATTCCAAAGCAAACGACTACTGGTAAAGAAATATCAAATCCGTTTATGGCTGGTAGTTTGCCAAAAACTACAAAGCCAACTTAGTTGGTGTAGCTGTGTTGCTGAGTTATTGAGATGCTGTGATGGTGCCAAAGACTAGAAGTTAAAGAATTTCAAGTTTACAAAGTAACAAAAGTGTTCAAGTTCATTAAAAAGCATATTAAAGAGTAGCAGTATGTTTGGATACATCCTCCTAGTGTTCAAGAAGCTCAAACTAAAGAAACATGAAGGTTTAACTAAGTGAACATCATGTTTTAGGGGAGGATTTTTGTTAGGTTTAGAAGTTTCTTACAACTTATGTTTGCTACTGATAAAAGCTACACTAACCAGTTCTACTATGCTGCTGGTGAAAATGATAAAGATTCAAGAAAATAGACTAAGTAGTTGTACTCGTTAGTTATAAATAGTTAGTATCTTGCTAGTTACATTGTTAGTACTGCCAGTATAGTTAGTGTTGTTAGTAGTAAGTTAGTACTGCTAGCATATAATAGTTAGTACTGTTAGGAGATATGCATGAGTTATTATAGGAATAGATATGCATTATCTCTTCACACGTTTTGTAAGCCCATTAGGGTTTTCCTTGGTGTATAAAAGGAATCCTACGACACTAGTTATAAACAAGAAGAACATAAGTTTCATATACAAGTTTCAAAAATATTAATAGTTAGTAATCTGTAACCTAGCAGATTAATAGTAATCAAAGTTCTGTTTTATTCATTGTTCTTCTTAGCAATATAAGTTAGTTTCCGCATAGCTTATATTGTTCATAGTCATTGTTTCTCTTGTAGTTAGTTTGGATCTATCCAGATTGGCTACCACCCTTAACAGGCTAGAAAGATCTATTAAATCTGGGATCTACAAATCGCCTGAAACAAACAAAAGTAGTACGATGTCCTTTTTTAGCAAAAAACAAACCGTCCTTGAGTCCTTTCTTTTGTCTTCAAACGTTGGACCACAATAAACTAACCAAAATAAGCTTTTATATAAGCAACCCAAAAAATAAGCTTGTAAATAAGCTTTTAGACCAATATAAGCTAGTGATTAAACCCTTAATAAGCCACGTTTGAGAGGCTTAAAATAAGCTCATATGAACAAACCACGAAAAAGTTTCCAAAAAAAAACTACAACCGACTTGTAAAAAAGAAAAGTTGAAGCTTTGTGATATTACAATAAGTAGAAGAAAAAGAGTTGTGACTTATAAGCTACTAACTGGTATATAAAAAAAATACAAAAACCTAGAAATAAAGAAAATAAACCGTGAGATTATGATCTCTAAATATGCTTGAAAGAACTTTATAAGAAAATAAGCTACGGTTTATAATAAGCTTTAATAAGCTGCTGACTCACTAAACAAGCCACAGAAATCATACCCAAAATAAGACATAAAAAATTACTTAAAAAACGCAACATCAAACTTAAAAACCCATATAATAAGTCACGGCCCAAAACAATTACTTGTGTATATACATTTTTGATAAAACGGCCCACAAACACATTTGATTTAGAACAAATTCTTGCAATCAGAAGACAAAATAATGCTAAGAAAAATGTATAGCCGTGGCTTATTTATCACAAAATAAGCTCAAAAATAAGCAAAAATTAACCACAAAACAAACACTAAACCCACCCGAGGCTCTTGATACCAATTGTAGGTTCCAAGTTTCACACAAATGATGAACTAGAGAGAGAAAGCTAGAGAGAGAAAGTGGAAGGGAGAAACATATAGAAAAACACACTAAATGTGTGTGTAAAATGATTCAACCAACACCCTCTCCATGTGTGGAGAGAGTTAATATACTTACATAGTTGGGCCGGGCCGGGCTTTCTATGGGCTTTTCTTGGACTTTCTATAAGCCGGCCCTGTTAGATTACTTAGATATTACATTGAATTGACTAACTATTACTAAGGCTCGTGAGATCGATAATGATCGTCACTTCACTAAAAACTGAATTCTTAGGTCACTCTAAGAGTTTAAGTATTATAGAATTACGAAACGCGTTTGTGTTCAATTGATACAAACTTTAAGTAAATTCTAAATTTCAAGTTACATCCTATAACCGCACACATTATTAATCTGGGAATTAATATAGCTGTGAGGAGAATTTGTCTGCAATGTATTTCAAATACCACGGGGGACAGTTTTGTAAGTAGAAACTGAAATCATATTCTGAAATTATATAAGCTTCTGGGAATTAATATATTATACGACTTGAGATATAAGCTTCTGGTTTCTGAAAACATATTCCCTATTGCCGTTTAAAACCTTTTAAAAAATTTCAATATCGCTACTCCTATTTTTAAATTGTGTCAGTGTGATGATAACTAATGTGATTCATATGAAAAACTTCTACAACTATACCCATATACAGTTATTTGGTGCAAATGCATCCACGTTGCTGAAATTTGATGGACCCGTAACTGATATTAATACAGTTGCAAAAACAACACAACCTATTATCAAGGAAAATGCATTAGATTGGCAAAGAAAGGACAAGAGAAGAATGTTACATGTTGTTTATCGCGTCGAGGATTATGAGAAAACTATAAAGTACATTCCCGTATCTATCATTTTATTTCTGATGTTATATAACGTGCACTGGTATTAACTTACATAAAACCTTAGGTTAAAGTTTAGAATTTTTTCTCTTTCAGGTTTTATACCGAGTGTTTGGGTATGCAAGTCTTGAGGCAAAGGAACATACCGGAAGAAAAATACGCTAATGCTTTTGTGGGATATGGACCCGAGGTGTCAAATTTTGCTATCAAACTAACTTACAGTATGTCACATACTTAAACCATTAGGTGTTTGTAGCTTTAAGGGATCTGTTATATACTTAAACAATTAGGTGTTTGTAGCTTTAACAGATCTGTTATATACTTAAACGATTGGGTGTTTGACCTATATATGCCTACACAAAAACATAAGTGATTCGTAACTGTTGTTATTTGCGAGAGGTTTATGAGTATGGGAGAAGAGGTCTTGATTTTTTTTCCTACTAGCCATCAATTATCCTACATATATGGAGGATCTCGCAGTATTAAGATAACAAGATTGATAATGAATTGAAGAGGGTGATTGTGTCGAAATCTGATTCCTTGCATGTTTTTCAATACCATGTAAAATTTTATAACATGAACTAGACGTTATTCATCTATCTAATTGTTTCATATATATAGTGCGGTTGCATCCAATGCTAAAAGAAAAAGTAGCAACCCACGACTAAGTAAAGGTATAAGAATCATTGACACAATTTGCATAAAGGTATTCCGGTGATGTACATATGCATTCTGAAAATTTGGATATTTAATCCTATAACACAATTATCACATCTTACGAGACAATTTACATCACATAAATTTGCCAATGTTTTGTAATTGAAACTAATAATGTATGCGACCTCACCCATGTGAATTAGAAACCTTTAAAACAAAAATCTTCATAATGAAAAAAGTAACCCATTTGAAAGCAATGACAAAACAGTTCCATTTGAAATAAGCGACAACTCTGAATGTATTCAACACAAAACTCTGGATTGTCGAGTATGTTGAAAACAAATTTTACATCATATGTTAAAAGACAAAATAGTAACACACGACTGATCTAAGATATACGATCCATGGAAGAAAGTTGGAGTGTAATTCAATTCTTATATATATTTGTACACAGTTACATACATCTGCACAAGGATA
>BQNB010106997.1:0-23264 GCA_026074375.1 Tanacetum coccineum | reverse complement strand
ATGATTTGTTCAAGATTGGAAATTCTATAGTGAGCAAAGGCAATCTTGTCCTTTTGCCCTAATTTCTTCTTTTGAAGTTCTATAATCTGAGTACGGATTCTCTTAAGTTCGGTCTTTAGTTCGTTACCATTAATACGTCCTTATTCCATTTTCTCAATGCGGTGAAAAGAGAGTTCATCTAAGTAATTCAAAATATATTTGACTTGTTTCTCATGATGTTTCAGATACATTTTATCTGAACATTTTCCTATTTCAAATACCTAAGGTAGGGTAGGACTATAAACTGAGATAGATGGTGATACCAAATCACAGGTTTGATTCTGAGATGAATTAGATAACGTAGTTGAGGAAGAAGATGGGGAATGGAATAGTAGTGATGGTGGTAATACCAGAGATGGAGTCAAAATAGCTGGTAGAGTAATAGGATCTAGAGAAGAAATAGGTAATTCCTTAGCATAAAATGCTTGTACGTTCTTCAAATAAGGATTATTGTAGAAAGATAAGAATGCCGGTGGAATCAAATTATTGTTATAGTTTTCTGAAGGGTTACAAGAAATGCTTCCCAATGAAGCTAAGAAATAATCTGATGAGACCGAAGTATAGTTAAGAATATTCAAAGAGGAAAAAGCATCCTCAAGATCGAAAATAGAGTGGGTAGGAGAAGACATCATTTTGTTCACAACTCAGTTGTAAATAACATAAATTTATGTAATAGTATAATGGATATATATATATTTACATACTTGTTCCGGAATGTAGTGGCACGAAGGACTTTGATGGCTAAAAAAGAAATGTGGTTATAGTTAAGGTTTTGACTTGTTCTCTTTAACAATGGCGCATGATACCAATCTGTTACCCCCCATTTTTACAATCATGCAGCGGGAAGCTAATCTGGGGTAGTGCTTCATGGATACAATAATACATAATCTATAGAAATTGACCTCAACAAGATGACGTTATTCAAAAGATATGATTTTCATTCATTTCAAATCAGAGTTTTTACAATGTGTAGGTACAAAAAATCTAAATTTATCAAGTTTGAATGATAACAGATTCGCATATTCGAGTCCATGCCACGTCCGTGCCGCAACTTGCTTAATTACTGAGATATACATGCTAAAAGGGCTCAACATATAGGTGTGTGTGAAATTCATAGGAGTTGTGATGTAATAATTGTTTTCTGGTTATTATTTGGAATATTGGCATACTGGGATAATTAATCATGGAGAACATTTAATATCATGGAGAACAGTATTATTATGGGAAAACAGTTGAACATTATCATATGGTTGAATGCAAGTCACTATAATGGTAATAATTGCAACGAATACAATTATCATGGAAAATCAGGGTAACATTATTATTGCACCTAAGCTCATGACATCAATACATTAATAGGGAAATCACTATAGTGATATTGGTTAGGGACATATGTCCTCGTGGAAAAGATAACTTGCCAAGGTTACCTATTAGGATAAATATAATGCGTTTGGCTACCCCAAGCATGGGTATACAAACGGGAGCCGTCACCCCCAATAGATCTATTCACAATATTCGCGTTCACTCGCAATGCAAGTAATTAATGATTCATGATATGGAAATAATGGCACTGGAAGCTACTTAGGCAATAATATATCTGGATAGCATACAGTTGGAAAAACACTTGCATTCATGGTTTATAGTAGGTATTACAGGTTTATTAATGTATTGATATGTGAGGTATGAACTCATTAAGTCTTTGAAAAGTAATCACATTGTTATAAGATAAATGAGTATGTAAAAGAGTTTGTAACAAGCATGTATCCCCCTCGCGGGTTTATAAAACATTCAAAAGATTGAAAAGCGAGGCTATGAACTCACCTGGTAGGTAGATGTAATAAATATTCTGAAATGAAAGCTGACGACCTTATCACAATCTTAACCGGGGAATGTTGATATAGTAAAATGATAGTAAATAGCCACGTCACACAACCTGAGTAGAAATTTTATCAAAGTCTTAGGAAGATTGTACTTTAGAACTTTGGTTTAAGAGTTATGAGTTTGATTGAAGAGTTTAGAATTATTGTATCACCGTTCGGGCCATCATAATTCAGAAGTCATTCAGTAAACGTTTGAGGAGCTAGGGCACTTTAAATCGTAAACCCAACAACTCAGTCAGAACGTAATACCAAGATGAAACCTCTTAATATGAAGCTCCCTAGTATTGTGATACGATATAATCGGTTTTAAGTGTTTTAATCAATATCTGGAAATGTTAAGCACGAGAAGCGTTAATTAAAGTTATGTCAAATAATGTTTTGAGCATGATTTTATACTTTTTCAAAATGTTACATTTTAGACCCTAGGGTTTGGAAAATTGCAAGTAGACCCCTAGGGTTTGCATTTTTACGACTTTGGTCCTTCAACTTTGAAAGATATACCAAGTAAACCTTGGACTTTGAAAAGTGACATAATAGACCCCTATAGTTATAACTTTGATAAAATGACATATTCAGCCCCTTTAGTTATAAGTTTCAGAAAGTTACGATATATACCCCTTGCATGGATTATAATTACAAAACATGTCCAAATTGCCATGCAAATATTTTTAACATTTATTAGACATTTTATAAGTTATTATAAACTTAAAATATGTAAGTTTTAACATAACACAAGTTTAATTTAAACGATTTCGTTAAGCTTGAAGTAAAACGGTTCAAATTAGACTATTTTTTTTTATTTTTTTTTTTTTATGGTTTCAAAACGTAAACGCGTGAGGTTTTAAGTTCAAATTCATTCATTAATCAATAAAGTAGTTATTTTAACATTATTTAAGCATGCTAGTAGATTATATCATATTTAATCATTATAACATTTAGTTTTAAGAAAAATGTGAAATTAGGGTTTCGGGTGTACGGTTTTGGATCAAAATGGAAAATGAGCATGAATTGAGTTATGAAACTTTAACAAGAGTATATTTAGGATCATATGAACATATAAGGGGTGTTGGAGCTGATATTAGAACATCAAAACCTGGGTTTGAGATTCATAGGAGCAAAAATTGGTGGAAACGGGTCTGATTCAGACTTCGGCTCGTACGGCTTGAGTAACGACTCCGGGCTTCGTTTCTTGGTTTTCTTTTGCTTACTTTAATAATACCGAGCCTTATTAAGATCACTTAGGATCTATTAGAGCAAAGGATTGCTTCTATAATGGGTATGAGATAAGAGAGTGGGGGATGAAGAAAAATGAAGTGTTATGGTTCCTATTTATACTCAAATGAAGCATAGATGACTAAGGAAGCTTTGGTTATGTTCTTGACGTCGTGGAGAAAGTAGGGGGTGCTTGGAGAGCTATATGGTGATTTTTTAAGGCTAGAAACTAGATTGAAAGGTGTGGATGGCCTAGATGGAAGCCACGGCTACAACAAGAAGAAACAAGAAGATTCATGAGACCATGTGCTCTTAATTTTGACCAAGGATTGGTCTAAGTAGGTGCATAAGCTGCTTGAAGGTTTCTAGAAGAGTTCTTGGTGTGTAATTTGTACATGTTTAGCAATTTAGAGGGTTAAATTGGTCAAGAAGCAAACCGGGTTGGCTATTTTGGGTTTGACGTTCTTCGCAAAGTTTTAACAAGGTAACATTGTGTTATAAATGATTAAGGTATCAGAAAATAGGTTATTAGGTCTGGATTTAAAGTAATTAGCAAAGATTAGATTCGTTTGGGTTAAATCGGATTAGACTTGAAGTGAAATGGGAGTTCGGGTTCATATAGGGCTGTTTAGGGTTTTCTTGTCTTTCTGGGCTTATATTTTGCATTCTCTTGTTAGGAATGATGAATACAAATTCCTAGGGCTTATATTAAATTTTATAAATGAAGTTTGGTCGTTGGTTTAAGTTATAATGGGTTGAAATTGAGAAAACGGGTCAAAGTTACAATTAGGGCATAATTAGGGTTTTCTGGATTCATTAAGGTTTTCTAGGCTTTAATTTCTTGCACATTGCCAAGTTAATGATAGATAATTACTTGTAAACTCATTTTATGAGTTTATAATGGCCCTTGGTTGGTTATTTAGGATTAGAATGGTTTAAAATGAGTAAACGGGTTAAATGAACCAATTAGGTAAATTTAGGGTTTCTAGGATATGTTTTATGTACAGGAATGTAAAATGATGAAGTAATGATTGAAATAGGACTTGATATGATTGTAAAATAAGTTTTTACACTAATCATTTGAGTGTATGTTTGGGTTTATAATGGATAAAAAGCCAAGAAAACAGGTCATGGTTTAGAAACTAGCTCGGTTTTAGGGTTTAGGGTTTTGAATTAGGGTTTTGAGTGTAAAAAGATGTATGAAAGTTTATGAGTAGAATATTTAGGGTTTACACCTTGTAAAATGAGTGTAGTAACTTGCTTAAGTGGTGGTGAAGAAATTAGAATGAAAACGGAGGTAAAACGGCTATTTTAGAGATCATGCTTAATGACTTGTACATTGAGCTTTTAGAGATTTGTACTTTGACTTGAAGTGATTTTACTATTTCAAATGTGATATTTCATTACTTTGTACATATGCTTTAGTAGCTTGTGCATTCACTTTAGGGGTTAACCCTTCCATGAGATTAGGGTTTGGAGGTATATGATAACGGTTTAGAGCCCGTTTTGATATAACGTTGTGAATGGTACATTATAGGAATAATGTACTTTGTAATAAGGATATGATATTATTGACTTGACATATTGTGATGTTTCTTGACATATATGATGACAGGTGACATAGATAGGTTTGCGCAAAGCTCGTCTACTTTAGTTATGACATACTGAGATATATAAGTAATGTAATAAAGCGAAAAATTTCCCCGTACAATTGTGATAATAGTAAAATAAGTTTTTACATTTGATGAAAATTCTTGGGTTGTTATAGTCTCCACCCCTTATAGAAATCTCGTCCCGAGATTTAATTGAAATTTGAATTGACTAGATGTAGGTACTGGGAATGAATTTGATCTTTATTTTAGGCTAATCAAGGTCACAAGTCCACGTGTGTGATGCATTTATAATTATGTTGCGCACCATAATTATAATTACCTCCTTTCACACGTCTACTTATTTTCAAGACCACACCTTTTTGATGACAGCTAATAGAATTTCTCCAGATCTTGATTGATCCTGGGTGGATGAAATACTTCGATTTATGAAACCTGTGGGTTATGGGCCCACCATGCTTCTGCTGCGCTATTGTGATTGTAAAGAATCGCTATTCATTAACCTTTAAAAGTCAACATCAAATAAGAATGCTATCACAAGTCTTTGTCAAAATTTTCATACCTAGTGGTATTGAAATCATTTGACATTGCATAGATTCTTGTGTGTTTTCTTGTTATTACGTTGCAGAATATAACAGAGAATTTTAGTATACGAAGATCATGGAATGAGTGATGTTAAGGAATGATTATGAATTTGTTAGAGAGTTGCTAATCACGTGAGGTTCATATTTTTGAAATGAACAGATGATGAAGGTAATGAAGGTAATAATGATAATGATTAAGGGATTGTTTGTACAAACGGATTGAAAGAAACTTGTTTGTACGTATGTTATATACTTAAGCCTATTTATTTATAATTAGTCACTTACAAAAAGAAGCGTCCAACTCCTTGTAACTGAGAATTTATAAATTCATAGTTCAGGGATTTATAATTTCCTTATTCAAATGAAGAAGCATTCTAATTCATTTCAATAAGATGATCATAAATCGTCTTACCTAAGCATAAAAACATGATATGGTAATGTGTAGAAAATGATATGATCATGAATGGTTAGATAATACTGAGATGTTTGATTGTACTGACGCCCATATAATCAAGGATGATAATTTATGTTGCAAAGGTATGAGGAGGGTATTTAGAGTTGAATATAATGGAATTTGACAAACGATGTCGAATTTTGATATCACCAGATAACAAGATGTAACGGAATCATACTTTATTATTTCATGGATAACTTTACATACGAACTTTACATATGAGAAAGAGTTGATACTTATGCTAATTATCTTGTAGTAGGATAAAAGTAACAGACGACGAGGATTGATGATTGGGGTTTTTAGATTGAAGAAGATTCTGATGAGAGTTGAATATCCTCGAGAGTTGTTTCTAGGGTAGAAATCCTAAAGTGAACAAAAGCAAGCTCATCCCTAAGTATGTTTTCCTGTGGCCCTGTTGTTTTCTTTTGAGCACTGATTCGCATAATGTCCTTTCTTTCCACAGGCATTACATGTTACGGATACTGTTTGTAGGTTGTTTCTAGTGGTTTTGTTTCTGCAGTTCTTGGTCAGATGACCTACTCTGTTGCAAGTCCGGCACTTGACAGTACAAGGACCTATGTGATGTAGGGTGCATCTTTCACACAAAGGACGATTTCCAGTATATCCGTTGGTGGCAGTATAAATCTTGAAGGTTTCTTGTCTTCTATTCTGCTGGGTGGTAATCATCATTACGGTTGTTATAGTTGTAGTTATTATGATAGTTATTGTTGTTGATGATGTTCCCTTTATCCTCAAGCTTTCGTTTGTAATCATTGGTTTCTTGCACGGAATCACGCTTTATTATCTGATCCATTAATCTCTGGGATATGTTGATGGCTTCCTCCAAAGTTTGAGGCTTCGAGGCAGTAACGTTTCCTTCAATGCTTTGCGGTAGTCCCCCGATGAAAGCTTCCATAAGTTTCTCAGAATTCGGCACCATGTTTGGACATAAGATTGTTAATTCTTGGAATCTTCTAATATAAGTCTTGAGATCACTTCCATTTACAGTTAGACCATAAAATTCATCTTCCATTTTCTTGATCTCAGTTCGAGGACAGTACTTGTTCGTCAGAAGCCTTTTTAACTCAGTCCAGGTGATTTGATTAGCTTGCTCTATTCCCATAGGCTGGGCATGTGCATTCCACCAGGACAAGGCATCATCAGTTAAAGTACCAGTAGCAAATGTTACTCTGTCTTCCTCGGCACACTTGCTACGAGAAAACACTGACTCAGTACGTTCAAACCAGCGAATGAGGTCAACAGCTCCTTCTGTGCCATTGAAGTAGAAAGGTTGACAGTTTATGAATTCTTTGTAGTTTCCTCTTTTTGCTACAGGAATTTCTCTGGGTTCAGTGTTCCTATTGGAATTGTTGGTCTCATGTTCAATTTCTTTTAATCTAGAATGTTCTCTAAGCCCTTATGGTCTATAAACATGGTACACTTTATGCCATACATGCAGTGTTCCCAAAATCTTGGGAGTAAACACTATTGCTCCTAATTTTAGGTCGTGAGTCGTGTAGTTCTTCTCATGAACTTTCAGTTGTCGAGAGGCGTAATTTATGTACTTCTCCTTCTACATCATTATAGTACCTAATCTATTATGCTAAGCGTCGTAATAAACCACGAAGTTTTCCGTTCCTTCGGGCAATGCTATAATCGGTGCGTTACAAAGTTTCTACCTTAGCAGTTGAAATGCCTCCACTTCTTTCTCTTCCCATTCGTATTTCTCATTTTTCTAAGTCAGTTTGGTTAGACTCTATCCTATAGAAACCTTTGATAGATCATCGGTAGTAACCAGCAAGACCTATTGCGTATCTTCGTTAGAGTCGTAGGCGTTGCCTAATCCTTGATTGACTCAATCTTGGTGGGATCAACGTGAATGCTTTAACTATCAACAATGTCGCCAAGAAATTGCACTTTCGGGAGCTATAATTCACACTTAGAGAACTTGGCGTACAATTCCTTATTCTTAAGCAATTCCAAGATAAGCCTAAGGTGTTCCTCGTGCTCCTCATTTCTCCTTGAGTAGATAAAGATATCATCGATGAATACTATCATGAACTTATCCGAGCACGATTTGCACACCCGATTCATGAGATCCATGAATACCTCTGGTGCATTGGTTAAACTAAATGGCATGACCTAAAACTTGAAACGTCCATAACGGGTCCTAAATGTGGTCTTAGGATATCTTTTCTCAAACTCTAAGTTGGTGACAACTATACCTTAGGTCGATTTTTGAGTAAACGCTAGATCCTTGTGGTTGATCAAAAAAGCTCATCAATCCTAGGTAGCGGGTAACGGTCCTTCGCGGTTAGCTTGTTCAGTTCTCAGTATGACGTTTAATCTAGGCTTGCTACTACCATTTCTCCTATTGTCTTAAATCGTTAAGGTTTCATTACTATAGGGGGACACGAATGACCTTTTTATCTTAAGTGATGACGGAGTGGTACTTCGTCTATTAGTCCATACCGATGATAATGTTGAAGCTACCAAGTTCTACGGGCATTAAATCAATTTGGAACTGATGGTTTAGAAAATTTAGGGTAAAACCTTCAATCAAATAATTGGTTCCTATTATCTTCTTGTTGGCTAACTCAACAGAGTACTTAGTGTCTAAGGCAGTTGGAACGATGTCACTTTGGAGGCTAAACTCAACACCCCGTCGTAAATAACATAAGTTATTTATGTAATAGTATAATAGATATGTATATTTACATACTTGTTCCGGAATGTAGTGGCACGGAGGACTTTGATGGCTAGAAAAGAAATGTGGTTATAGTTAAGGTTTTGACCTTGTTCTCTATAACCATGGCGCTGATACCAATCTGTAACACCCCCATTTTTACAATATAGCAGCGAAAGCTAATCTGGGGTATTACTTCATGGATACAACAATCATAATCATAGAAAACGACTCAAAAAAGACGTTGTTGGAAAAATTTAGTTATCATTCATTATAATCAGAGTTTTTACAAAATGCAGGTCCCAAAATCTAAAACATTATGTTTGAATGATAACAGTTCAGCCATCTTCGAGTCCATGCCACTCCGTACCGCAACTTGCTCAATTACCTGAGATAAACATGCTAAAAAGTCAACACAAAGGTTGAGTGAAATTCATAGGTTGAAAATGTAATAGTTAAAATATCAAGTTATCATATTAGAAATGTTGGTATTGCTCAGAGGAATAATCGTTATGAAGAACATTATCTGTATATGTGAAAGGTATTATCACCCTAAACTCTGAATCACTCATAAAGAGATTAAAGGAGATTTAAAGGATATTGGGAGATTAACTACCAAAGAGATATTAAAGGAGATAGTGGGTGATATTACCAAAGAGACATTAAAGAATTAGTGGGAGTATTACCAAAAGTGACATTAAAGAAATATTGGGAGATATTACCCAAAGAGACATTAAAGAAATATTGGGAGATATTACCCAAAGTGACCATTAAGAGATATTGGGAGATACTACCCAAATAGATATTTTCATGTACTTAGGCAATAATATATCAGGATAGCATATAGTTTAGAAAACACTTGCATTCATGGTTTATAGTAGGTATCACAGGATTATAAAGTATGTGAGGTTATGAACTCATTAAGTCTTTGAAAAGTAATCACATTGTTATAAGATAAACGAGTATATAAAAGAGTTTGTAATAAGCATGTATCCCCCTCGCGGGTTTTTGAAAACATTAAAGAGATTGAAAAGCGAGGCTATGAACTCACCTGATTAGGTACGTCTGTTATTAAATATTTCCAAAATGAAAGCTGACGACTTATCAAATCTTAACCGCTGGGAAGGTTGATATAGCAAATTGATAGTAAAATAGCCACGTCACGCAACTGAGTAATATGTTGAGTCTTTAGAATGTAAAAGGAATTAAAACTTCTCCATCGAGATAGAGAAGATTGTACTTTAGAACTTTAGTTTTAAGAGTTATGAGTTTGATTGAAGAGTTTGGAATTATTGTATCACCGTTCGGGCCATCATAATTCAGAAGTCATTCAGTAAATGGTCCTTGAGGAGAGAGGGGTCACTTTAAAATCGTAAACCCAACAACTCAGTCAGAACGTAATACCAAGATGAAACCATCTTAATATGAAGCTCCCTAGTATTGTGATACGATATAATCAGTTTTAAGCGTTTTGATCAATATCTGGAAATGTTAAGCACGAGAAGCGTTAATTAAAAAAATAACAAATTTTTATGTCTTGTAAGGTTTTAAACATGATTTTATACTTTTTCAAATTGTTACTTTTTAGACCCTGGGGTTTGGAAAATTACAAATAGGCCCTTGGAGTTTGCATTTTTACGAGTTTGGTCCTTTAACTTTTAAAGATATACCAAGTAAACCTTGCACTTTGAAAAGTGACATAATAGACCCCTATAGTTATAATTTTGATAAAATGACATATTCAGCCCTTCTAGTTATTAATTTCAGAAAGTTTATGTATATCCCCTTGCATGGATTATAATTACAAAACATGTCCAAGTTGCCATGCAAGCTTCTTTTAACATTTCAAAAGATATTTATAAGTTATAATAAACTAAAATATTAAGTTTTAACGTAACGCGGGTTTAAAATAACAATTCATTAGGCTAGGAAGCAAAACGGGTCAAATTAGGGTTTTTCGAAAAAACGTGTAAACTGCGCGGGGGGTTTTTATGTTCAAATTCCTTCATTAATCAATATAAAGTGGTTATTTTAACATTATTTAAGCATGCTAGGATAGATTATAACAATATTTAACCATTATAACATTTAGTTTTAAGAAAAACGCGAAATTAGGGTTTCGGGTGTATGGTTTTGGATCAAAATGGAAAATGAGAATGAATTGAGTTATGAAACTTTAACAAGAGTATATTTAGGATCATATGAACATTATAAGAGTGTAGGAGCAGTAGTAGAATATCTAGAACCTGGGTTTGAGCTTCATGGAGCAAAAATGGTGGAAATGGGTCGTTTCGGGTAGTATTTCCACTCGTACGCCTTGTATCTTGTTCCCGGGGCTTCAATTCTTCAGGGCTTCATTTCTTAGACTTCTGTAATTATCTTAGGATCATAAGGGAGCAATGATTGTGCCTAATATGGGTTTAGAGGAGGAGGTGTGGTGCAAGTTAGAATGAGCTATCTAAGGTCCTATTTAAAGAAGTTTGAAGGCAAAGGAGTTAAGGAACACTTAGGATTCATTCATGGACGTGTGGAGGGTCTAGTAGGTGATGTGTGGGAGCTATGGTGTGAGTTGTATGAGCTAGGATTGTAGATTATGGAGGTGGACACCTCCTATGCTTGCCACGGCTGAAGAGAGAAAAAGAGAGGCCATGTGCTCTCATTTTTAACCAAGAAATGGTCTAAGTAGGTAGGTAAGCTGCTTAAGGGTTTCTAGAAGAGGTTCACATAAGAATTTTGCACTTGGAATGGTTTAAAATGGGTCAAAATTGATGGTGAAGGGGTTCGGGCTGTTTTGGCGTTCGGGCTGTTTTGGGGTTCGACTAGGGTTTCACAAGTTTTCAAGCTTTTATTTCGTGTGTACTTAATTAAGGATAGTTAATATATGTATCCAAGGTCTAGTATAGGAAGGATTAACAAAGATTAGCAATTGGTTTGGGTTAAAACGGATTAGAATTGAAGAAATGAGGTCACGGGTTTGATTAGGGCACGTTTAGGGTTTTCTTAAATTTCTTGGTTTATATTTTTGCATATCTGTTAGTGAAAGATGGATACAGATCCTAGAGCTTAAATAAAGTATTATCAATGAAGTTTGATCGTTGGTTTTAGTTAAAATGGGTTGAAATTGAAAGAATAAGCCGTAGCTTGGAATTAGGGTTCATATAAGGTTTTTAGGATTTTCTAGCTTTGTAATTCTCGTACATTGTTGAAGCAAGGATGGTTAATGATGGATAAAGGTTTGTAAACTCATTTTATGGGTTTAAAATGACTCTTGGTTGCTTACTTGAGAATGAGATGGTCTAAAAATGAGTAAACGGGTCAAAATCACAATTAGGGTATAACTTAGGGTGTTCCTGGATTTATTTTCTTGTGTAATTGAGTAGATGATGAAATGATGATGGAATGATGTTTGAAAATGATTGATAATGTTATAAATTAAGTTATTAAAACTTATTTGAGAGTTGGTTTAGGTTTACAATGGATAAAAATGAAGAAACGGGTCATGGTTTAGTATTTTGCTCGGGTTAGGGTTTCTGACTTTTGTATTAGGGTTTTAAGAGTAAAAATGTGTATGAAAGATTATGAATAGAATAATTAGGGTTTACACATTGTATATTGAGTGTAGTAGCTTGTACACAAGTGATGGGGAAGAAATTAGAATGAAAACGGAGGTAAAACGGCTATTTTGGATATCGTGCATTAATGACTTGTATATTGTGCTTTGAAAAATTGTACTTGACTTGGAGGGAGTTTATATTTCAAATGAAATTTTATATTACTTGTAATTATGCTTTAGTAGCTTGTACATTCACTTTAGATATTAAATTTCATGGCATTAGGGTTTAGATGGATGGCTTATTGGGTTTTCAGCTTAGTTGTGGCTTATTTATAAGCTAAGGGTAGGGATTTAGAGCTTATTAGGCTTCACAAGATCCTTTTTGTGAAAAGGATTAAAGGTATTTTTCTTTCAAAATTTTGCTTATTTACTGTAGCAATAAGCTTTTTAGCTTATTTTCTTAGCTTATTTCCTGTTATTATGCTTATTAATCTATATTCATGCTTGTTTATGCCTTTCATTTCAAATACATGCAATGTTAGTTAAAACTGCCAAGTAAAGCTCATTTCTGACCCTAGCTTATTTTCATTTTTAAAGTGCTTATTTGCTTTTCTTTTTGTCCTTTTACTGTCTTAAATAGCTTAAGTAGGGTTGGTGTTTTAAAAAAGTTCAGTTTAAGTCAATTTTCATAAGTTTTTAAGACCATTTCAAAAATTAAGGGTGTGTTTGGGTTAACTTGGAAAACGGGTCAAAAATTGTCTTGTCTTTGGGTTAAGGTCATTTAGTGAATGTAAGCATAAGTTTTAAGTTGGTATTAAGCTTTTTCAAAAGTTTTTAAAGCCCAAAATTGTTTTTCAAAAGATTTCAAAGAGAAGATTTTTCAAATGTTTCAAGATTTACGTTTCGACATTAGCTTCGCGGATGCTTTACTTTTGATGCCAAGATTTGCTCCTACGATTAGAAATTTTCTCATGAATAAGGAAAAATTGCTTGAATTAGCTAAGATACCGTTGAACGAGAATTGCTCGGCGATGCTCCTCAAAAAGCTTCCCGAAAAGCTTGGAGATCCCGGCAAGTTTCTTATTCTATGTAATTTCCCGAGAATGGATGTATGTCACGCCTTGGCCGATCTTGGCGCGAGCATAAATCTTATGCTCCTTTCTATTTGGAAAAAGCTTTCTTTACCCGAACTTACACCAACTCGGATTACTTTAAAGTTAGCGGATCGATCCATAACTCATCCTAAAGGACTCGCCGAAGACGTTTATGTCAAAGTGGGAAAGTTCCACTTTCCTACCAACTTTGTTGTTTTAGATTTTGAAGCCGATCCTCGAGTACCTCTCATACTCGGGAGATCCTTCTTAAGAACCGGTCATGCCTAAATTGATGTTTATGGAGAAGAAATAACCCTTCGGGTTGATAACGAAGCCATCACTTTTAATCTAGATCAAACTACGAGATACTCCTCTATAAATGATAAGTCGGTAAACCGAATTGACATCATTGATGAGGTTTGTGAGGAGTATGCTCCGGAATTGTTAGGGTTTTTTAATAAATCTTCGGGTGGAAATCCCACCCCGACGTTTGAGCCTCTTACTTCCGAATTCATTTTAGAAGAGATCGAAGCTTATCTCAAGGATGATTCGATTTCACCAAAAATTGATCATGCCGATTGCGATCCGGAGGGAGATATTTTCTTAATTGAAAATTTATTAAATAATGACCCGTTTCAACTCTCTCCGATTGACCTAAAGCAAGGAGAAATAATCAAGGCGAAATCCTCAATGGAAGAACCTCCGGAATTAGAATTAAAAGATTTACCATCTCATTTGGAATATTCTTACTTAGAAGAAAACGACAAGTTACCAGTGATTATTGCAAAAGGTTTAAAAGATGTTGAAAAAGAAGCCCTCTTAAAGGTGCTTAAATCACATAAACGGGCCATTGCTTGGAAAATCACCGACATCAAGGGTATCGACCCTCATTTTTGTACACACAAAATCTTGATGGAGGATGATTACAAACCCACGGTTCAAAGTCAAAGACGGGTTAACCCAAAAATTCATGAGGTAATCAAAAAGGAGGTCCTAAAACTTCTTGATGCCGACATGATTTACCCGATCTCCGACAGCCCATGGGTTAGTCCAGTGCATTGTGTTCCCAAGAAAGGTGGAATAACCGTTGTTGCTAATGAAGAGAATGAATTAATTCTGACACGTTTAGTTACCGGGTGGAGAGTTTGTATCGACTATAGAAAATTAAATGAAGCGACTCGAAAAGATCATTTTCCATTACCGTTTATGGATCAAATGTTAGAAAGATTAGCCGGAAATGAGTTTTATTGTTTTCTAGATGGATTTTCGGGGTATTTTCAAATACCAATAGATCCCCAAGACCAAGAGAAAACTACTTTCACATGCCCGTATGGAACTTTCGCGTACCGTCGCATGCCTTTTGGCTTGTGTAATGCTCCCGGTACTTTCCAACGGTGTATGATGGCCATATTCCATGATATGATCGAAAAGACTATGGAAGTGTTTATGGATGATTTCTTGGTTTTTGGGGATAGTTTTGATTCGTGCCTCTCTAATTTAGAAAAGATGCTAAAAAGGTATGAAGACACGAATTTAGTTCTAAATTGGGAGAAGTGCCACTTTATGTGTAGAGAAGGAATTGTGTTAGGTCATAAAATTTTGAAGTCGGGAATTGAGGTCGATCGTGCTAAAGTCGATGTTATTGCTAAGCTCCCTCACCCGACTACCGTAAAAGGTGTTAGGAGTTTTTTAGGTCATGCGGGCTTTTACCGACACTTTATCCAAGATTTTTCCAAAATAGCTAGACCTATGACTCACCTTCTTGAGAAGGAAACATCGTTTGTGTTTTCTAAGGATTGTATTGATGCTTTTAAGACTCTTAAAAAGAAGCTTACCGAAGCTCCGATCTTAGTTGTCCCAGATTGGAACCTACCTTTCGAACTTATATGTGATGCAAGTGACTTCGCGATTGGTGCGGTTTTAGAACAACGAAAGATGAAGCATTTTCAGCCTATACATTATGCTAGTAAGACGATGACCGAAGCTCAAATTCATTACACTACGATGGAGAACAAAATGCTTGGCGTAGTGTATGCTTTTGAAAGGTTTCAGCCATATCTTGTCTTATCTAAAAGCATAGTGTATACGGATCACTCGACTTTAAAATACCTTATGAATAAACAAGATGCCAAGTCGAGGTTGCTCCGGTGGGTTCTCCTCCTACAAGAATTTGATATCACCATCCGTGATAAAAAAGGAAGTGAGAACCTCGCGGCCGATCATTTATCTAGACTTGAGAATCCTCATAAGGATGTGTTAGAAAACAAAGACATAAATGAAAATTTTCCTTTAGAGACTCTTGGTGTAATATCTAGTGGAAGTACCCCATGGTTTGCGGACTATGCAAATTTCCATGCGGGGAATTTTATCATCAAAGGAATGACGACTCAACAAAAGAAGAAGTTTTTCAAGGACGTTAAACATTATTTCTGGGACGATCCCTATCTTTTTCGTATTTGTGCGGATCAAATCATTCGAAGGTGTGTGCATGGGCAAGAAGCTAATGATATCCTCAAAGCTTGTCATGAAGGACCCACCGGGGGCCATCATAGTGCCAATCTCACCGCTCGAAAAGTATTTGATGCCGGTTTCTTTTGGCCAACCATATATCGAGATGCCCATACTATGATCAAATCTTGTGATACATGACAAAGAAAAGGCAAAATTTCACAACGAGATGAGATGCCTCAAAACGCTATTCAAGTTTGTGAAATCTTCGATGTATGGGGTATCGATTTTATAGGACCATTTCCGTCTTCACATGGGAATAAATTTATCCTCGTAGCCGTCGACTATCTTTCGAAGTGGGTGGAAGCGAATGCACTCCCCACAAATGATGCTCGAGTTATAGTTAAGTTTTTGAAATCTCTTTTCGCCCAATTCAGAACACCTAGAGCTATTATAAGTGATCGTGGGACCTATTTTTGTAATGATCAATTTGCTAAAGTAATGTCTAAGTATGGGGTCACTCATCGTTTAGCTACCGCTTATCACCCTCAAACAAGCAGTCAAGTGGAGGTGTCCAACAGTGGCTTGAAACGTATTCTAGAAAGGACGGTTGGAGAAAACCGTGCCTCGTGGTCCGACAAACTAGATGACGCTTTATGGGCATTTCGTACCGCTTTTAAGACACCGATTGGTTGTACGCCTTACAATCTAGTGTACGGGAAGTCTTGCCATTTACCTATCGAGTTAGAGCATAAAACATATTGGGCTTTGAAACATACTAATTTCGATCTTAAAACCGCGGGTGATCACGAAGCTTCAACTTAGTGAACTTAAAGAGCATTGTGATCAATCTTATAAAGAATCCTTTGATATATAAAGCGATTACAAGAAGCTTCACTACTCTAAGATAAAATAACCGCATTCAAGGTGGTGAACGAAGATTTTACTCTTCAACTCTCGTCTAAAGTATATTCCTCAGGAAAATCTTAATAACTCGTTGGTCAGGAACCGTCTCCAACCATTCACCAAAGTTTTCACATACGGAACACAAAGTTATCTCAACCCTAAGTGTCCAAAACTTTAAGGTGAATGGTCATCATGTGAATCATTACTTCGGAGGGGACTTACCACCCAAGGTAGTCCCAGATCTCCAAACTTTCCCTAAGGACGAATAAATTCGGGGATCGAGTCAAGCTATGTGACTCGGCTATCAAAAAGAAAGCGCTTCGTGGGAGGCACCCCATGCTTATCCATTTTTCTTCTTTCTTATTTATATTGTGTGATTGAGTAGGCGTTGTACTCTCCGATTCTTGTTGTTTGTGCCTTGTGATTGTTTTTGTAGGAATAACCCAAAATTTTTCTGAAGACTCTCTGTTCGGTGTTTTGTCCCGGTCCACTCGAGCTTCCTACCTTTGCTTGCAATAGTTAGGGGAAATCCGAATATTCCTAAGATTATATATCGACTAACAAATATCTTGTAGCGATACTTGATAAACGGCTTAAGATTTGTGATACTTTCTCAATGCTCGGTGTGCATTCGACTTTTTGAGATCTAGTATGGGGTTATTAGTCCTTAGGCTAGAAGGAAAAAGAAAGAAACAATAAGACAATGTATTTTAATTTTAGTATGAGGGTAGTAGATCTTAGATAGATCTTCGATACATTTGCCGTTGTTCTCACGTACCCCGATTTCCCACAAAAATTATATAAATATTTAAAGTCTCAAAAACTCGATAAATGATCATATATAAAAAAAATAGTTGCCACGAATAGTTAGGCTTTCCGTTAGTAAGAAACGAAAAGTAAATTTTACCCGACCGATTTTTATATCTTAGCTTTCTCCTTAACTGTAAATAGATGGATTTTTGGCAATCATTTATACAAAGGAGCTATAAAATCGGCAAGTCTAGCTTAGAAAAAAGTCAATACTTAATGCAAGTTCCCATAATTGAATTTTTAAATATGCGGAAGATCGATATTTAGTCTAGCTTAAAAAAGTCAAGACTTTGCAAGTTCCCATAATTGATTTTAAATATGCAAAGATCGATTTATTAGGCTAAGTATTCACGAGTTTCTTTCTTAGAAATTTTAAATTGTGAAGAACAAGAGATGATAGAGTAGAGTATAAGTTTTGATGCTAAACATAGAATAGTTGGATTTCTTTAAGGCTCATAAGTGTTAATTGTGGCTTTTTCTCCCATTAGCTTGTTTCACCTTTATATATAATTGTTTAATAAATAGAGTTGTGCGGTTTTTTGGTTAATAATTAGTTAATAGAAGTTTTCTTTAGTTCCTTTGTGATTAAGATGAGTACACATCAGGAATACTTAATTTGGCATACTATATGTATCACATTAATAAATATTTTGCTTATCCCTTAAAGAGCCTTAGGGTATATGGGGTAAGTAGAATTTAATAAGTGAAATTATAGCCTTATTCATTCCTTAAAGAGCCTTAGGGTATATGGAATGGATATTGTTGCTTAATTTTTGTCTTGTTTGTACCTTAAAGAGCCTTAGGGTATATGGTGCAAATAAGATTGGTCCATTTATGTCTTAAAGAGCCTTAGGGTATATGACATGAATGGTGCCTTGCTTAAGTAACCTAATAAAAGCCAAATTTTGGTCGCCTCGATGTGGACTTTAATCTTGATGACATTTGATCTTTTGAAAAGGGCTAGGAGCTAATTATTGCGTTTTTAACCGTTACGCTTTATTTTTGGAATTAATAAGTATCGAAATAAAGTCTTAAAGAGCCTTCGGGTATATGACTTAAATAAAATCTTGAGATACAAAATTAGGAATAAGGGAGGAAAAGTAAGTACACAATTAGCTTTTATGAGTAGTGTTAGCATCATAACTTGTATTTTGCAATGATCTTGTTTTTAAGCTTGGTTTGGAGAGGTGAAAGTCGGGGACGATGAATTTATCTTTTTAGACACTTTAAGTGCTTTTTGTTTCATGATCCTAAAAGTTATCAATGAATAATGAAAACATTACATTATGTCTCAAAGGAATAAGTTGTAATTGTAGGATATAAATTTTAAAATCATAAAAATGGAAAAAGCTTTGAAAAATGGGAATATGGGGTGTTATAAAGCTTAGGATTTCTTAACTTTCCCTACAAAAGTCTTTGTTACTTTCCAAAGATTTAGTTTGGGGAAGTTTTGAGGTATTTGGTTTTAGAGCATATAACATTGCGTGAGAACACGAAAATCACTTAGTTTGGAGAATTTTGATATGTGTGAAAACACAAATCTGTTTTATATCAAAAATGGCCCTAAAAATATAAAAATTATGCATAAAATGCTTGTATATTGCTTGTTTTGTCTTTGTGATTGTGTAGGTACGGATATTACAAATAACACAAGAAAACGGTCAAAAACCAGACAAACTCGGACACGGGAAAGGAAAGAGTGAACAAGAGCCGGGGATTTGATAGCAAGAAGGGTCAAAAGTCAACTCATTGGTCAACTGGTCAACTAAAGTCAACCACAAAAGGACAAAACTCCAAAATACAAAAAAAAACAGTCCTTCAAAATAAACCTAATTGCAAAAATAACCCCAAACCCTAACAACCGTTATCTCTTATTATAAAAAGATAACGGTCGTTAATTCCCTCTTATATTAACCCATTACACTACACGGGCCCATATCCAAAATAAATATACCCCAACCCATGGTCAAAGCCCACATCACCCGAGTCAAACCCTCCTATTCAGTTAAAAAAGGCGCCAAGGGAAAATTTACTGTTCATCGTCGTTCTCGACGATTAACCCCACTCAAATCAAAGGGTAAAATCAAATTGATTGCGTGGCTCAACAATTCAAGCACCAAGCTCCTATGTGGCAAAAGGAAACGTCACTTGAGGCTCTTATTGGTCAAAAACAGGACAAGGAGGACACGTGGGCATTGAAAGAAGCACACCAATGATTGGATTTTTACACTAAATCTAGTGCAAAAGAAACACACAAGGTCTGACACACGGAATGCCACGTTGGCAATCCGTGTGCTCATCATATCAATCCAACGGACCATAAATGAGATCAAAGGATTAAGGGCTAAGATCATGGATAAGAGGAGCGGGCTAGACTCCTAGAAGCTTCACTCCAAGGCTATAAATAGAGAGCAAGCCTCACACACAGCATCTCCTTTTTCCCGTTTTTAGTAGTTAGTAGTTTAAGTAAAAATTTTCATTTTCATATAACTTGCTCTTGTAATTTTCATTTTCAAAGTTTTGTATTCAGTTTTAAATCAATAAAAATACATTGGAAATAGTAGTACCTTATTAATCTGTTTTGGCTTGTTTTACTTCTTAAATTCTAAAAGTTCTTTATTCCACTTTTCTCTAGCTATCTATACTGTTACATAAGCTCTAATAAGCTCATCTCAGCTCTTTAAGTCTCTAAGCTTAGATTGAGCTCAAGTTAATCATTAATCTATTTAAACAATCAAAATCAGCTTAATACTTATGCTTAATATGGATTTTGGTTGCTTGGATGATAAGCTTACTCTGGAAGAGCTTATTGGACTTTACTAGCTTATTCTTGTGATAAGCTAGAACTTGTTGATAGCCTCTTTGAGAAATTACGCCTTGTTTTGACTAAGGAATTTGGTAAGTTTTCATTTATCTTTTCTGTCCTTAATTTCATAGTTTAAATCTGCTTATTTACTTGCTTATTTGTGCTTATTTGTGCTTATTGTGCTTATTATGTCTTATTCGTTAAGTTTGATTATCTGTTTTAGCTTCATAGTTAGTCATAGTTTCATAATTCTGCTTCTTAAATCATTAAAAATCTAAAAAAATTAGGATTAGCTTATTAAATGTTAGTTCTGCTTATTCAGTTGCTAAAATCTACTCATTAGATTGTTAATAAGCTCATCAACATCTGGTATTTGATACTTGTTCACTAGATCTCTATTTCATAAGCTCAAATGAATTTGATAGAAATAAGGGGTGTTTGGCACAGCCAGTACTTACCAAAAGTTAGTTCTGACTAGCGTGGTCATTTGGTCTTCACGGGATTTTGGTTTTATCTTTCATTTAAATCTGTTTATGTAGATTTATTAATTATTAGATTAGAGTTATTTAGGTTCTCATAAGTTAGTTTAATATATGTTTAAATCTGTTAAAGTCTAGTTTGGTTTATAAGCTCTAATCACACCTGGTCATTATAGTGTCCTTATTTGCTCTTAGTTGTGTTTTTAATAAGTGTAGAAGTCGTTTACATTAGGTCTGCATTCAAGGTTTTTAATTTTGGTTCAAATTGTGTCAACTGCATCAGCAGTATTAAGTGTTAAGTAGCCTTTTTCATCATCAATTTTTAGAAGGTAATTATAGGAATTAGATTTAGATATTTAGCACACAATTAGATCTAGGGTAATAGTTAATTGGTTTCAATTTGCTTTTTGAAGTTAAGCTCATTTGATCATCTGTTTTTAGCTTTTAAAATAGCTTTTTTGTCTTTTCAAAATTCAAATCAAAACGCTGCATATGCTGAGTTTGATGTCTGTTTTCAAAGACTTTTTCTATAAGGCTCTTTGTTGTACAATCTCTTTTCAAAAAAGGCACTTTTGAGTAGCTAGTAGGTCTAAGTTTTAGCTTCTTTAAGCTCTTTTGTCTTAAAAGTCCACTAGCTTATAGGAAAATAAGCTCAAAAGTGACTGTTTGGTTTATAGTCTTCTTATGAAAAGCTTAATTTGAATTTCAGCTTATGGCTTATATCTTTGTGCTTATTTCTGTTATAATTAGCTTATTAGGGTAGACTTTAGCTGTTAGTTGCTTATTAGACTTTGTTGAGTGCTTATTTTACTTTGAAGCTTATAGAGTTTTTCAAAAGCCAAAAAAAAAATAAGTAGTTAATATTTTGTCTGTTTTGATTAAGCATTTCTAGCTTATTTGTCAGCTTTTAAAATAATTGTTTTCACAAAAAGATTTTGTTTATAGCTTATCTTCATTTTTGCTTTTTAAGGTTTCAAAAATAAAAAAATAGCAAAAAGCATGGCCTGGGACTCGAACCCAGACTTTGCTTGAACACACACTATATTAAACCAACTTGCTAAATTTGCATCATCCATCCTTTTCCTTTTCAATTTTGTTTTATACACATTTTTCTTTTGTGGCTTATTTATAAGCCGCAGCTTAACCTAGTTTATTCATGGCTTATTTGATTAACTGTTTGCTTGCTATTATTTTTCCCTTGTTCCTTGCATAGTTTAGGACTTTTTTCTGATTTTTTCTCACGACTTTTCTCATTTGATAGATTAATATTTTATTATTTTTCTGGTTTAATTATTTATTTAGAAAATCAATAAAAAATAGAAAAGTAATTTTTAAAAATACAAAAAAATAGTTTTTAGTTTTAGAATAATTACTTTAAGATTTCCATGCATTTAAATCATTTTTGTCATATTTAGATTTTTAATTTCATTTTTAAGCATTTAAAATTAGTTTTATAAAATAGGATTTTATTATAAAAAATAGTTAAAAATAGTTTTCTGAGTTTTTGTCATCTCTTAGATTTTTCTAAAGTTTAAAATCACTTTTAAGAATTTTTAGGAATTAATTTGTTATTTTCTAGGATTTTTAATCATTAAATTAGTTTTTAATTCATATTAAATACAAAAATAAATAAATAAAATTTCTTTTTCTTAAAATTTTCTTTTGTCTTAATTTAGGTTTAGAAATTAAATTTGCATTCGTAGGTTTTAATTTTATCTTAGTTGCTTATTTGTCGTGTTTTCTTCGTGCCCGTTATTTGTTTTCTTGTTTAATTGTTATCGTTTGCTTATTTTAATTTGTAGAAATAGATAATCCAATCAATCTTCGTTACCATTCAAATCATTGTCCAAAAAAAACGTGGTCTCAATTTCACAATTCTTTGGGTGAAACGACCCGGTAATCACTTACCGGTAATATACGTATATTATATATTTGTGAGTGAATTTTCCTCAAGGGCAACTTGGGAATTTTCTTATGAGCTTTATAAGTATTATATTATATGTATAAACTATAATGAATCAAATTTTTGGCGTCGCTGCCGGAGATTTGTGATTAAGATTCATTCGTTTACCGTTTGTTGATCGTGATTTGAATAACCTTTCGCCTTCGATAGTTACGCTTTTAAGAAAAAAAATAATAAAAAAAATTAAAAAATTAAAAATATAAAAAGTAAAAAAATAATTTTCTTTTCTTTTTAGTATAAGTAGAAGATTAAACACAAAATTACAAAAATATTTGCTCTTTCGGATTTTTTGATTTTTCTCGTTAATTTGTGAATATAAAAATTTACAAAGTTGGTAAAAGAACACCAACAAATAATACCTTCAACTGAGGTATTATCCATTAATATGTTCCCGAATCAAAGATTCAAAAATTTTACCGTTTGTGTCACCTACGAAAAAGGCGCACCTCTTTTGTAAAAAAAATTTACTTAAGAGAGTTACCCTAAGTTTGTTGATTATTCGGTAAACAAAAATATTTCCTTTTCTCATTTCTTTTCTCATTTCAATTGTTTAGTGCATGCGCACTAGAAATTCCTATTTTCCAAATAGATCAAACGTCACCATTCCGAGACGTCGAAATAGAGGACGTGCTCCAAACATAGTCAAACCCGAGCTTCGTACTATCGTTGAAGTTGCACCAATGGCGGAACATACAATGGAAGAGCTACTCCGTGCACCCACGGAAGGGTATGGAGAAGCT